>JAJIZJ010000159.1:0-35293 GCA_022606455.1 Callitettix versicolor | reverse complement strand
TAGGCGATTTGGTTACGGCGTACTCACGCACTCCGGTGCTTGTGAGTAGAAGTTTTACCGTGCAGTCTATACGGATGGTGGCGCTTCAGATATTACAACACCTACGCAGTGGCTTCAGTCGACTGCACCAATACGGACTGACTCCATTGAACGTCCCAAACCCACTGTGTTCCTGTCGTCCCTCTACAACGTGCAACGCATGGCCTCCTGCTGCTTGTTGCCCTGTTTGTCTCGGTCCATCTCAGGATCACGCGCTGTTCCCGTGTGGGCACGTTCTATGCCAAGATTGCTCAGAACAATTGCGTAGATGTCCTGTCTGCAGGACCTGGATTGTTGGGACATGCAAATTATTTTTTGAAACGTCTTTTTTCACACACGCAAGCATTGTCTCTTTTTTATTGTGCACCATTTCTTTTAATGTCAATATATTTTCGGCAGATTGTCCCGTTCTCTACGGTTACGTATTTCTGTTTCAGCAATTAAACACCTGTCATGCCTGGTTACTGTTGTGAGCTGAAATGTTTCGTGGCACCCAGTTGTCAAGTGGACGGTCTTGCATGTAGAATATGCAACTGTTTTTCCTTCTGCCATTGCTTGTAAATCGGCCCAAAAGTGGAACATGAAGCTTATTATTTGTAGGACCAAGTTCAGCGGATACGCGTGCTGCAGCAAAATGTGCACAAGGTTAACATTTGAGGAATTGGTCAACTGCAGTACATGCGGAGAGGATTTTTGTATATGCGTTTTGAAAAATTGTACTACACGTCGGTACTGGTGGCAAGACGTTTAGCCTGATGGCAATAATTTGTTGACATTAAATCCTGTTTACATGCAGGTGTTGCACAATAAAAAATGAAGCATAAAATATTGTTTTTCCCTAACCTTTGTGTAGACCAAACAGCGTACGTTGCTGGAGGGCGACGACAAAATGGCGAACAGTTGTTACTACGACAGAGGGTTGGCGGGCAAACACAGGGGTGCGTGAACCAGGGAAAGCGGTGGAGGAAAAACCAATCACAACCGATCTGGAGGGGTGCACCAATCAGAACGTGCCGAGGGTGAGCGACAGGGTTAACCAACCACCGGGGTGCGTCCATAACAACCAATCACAGCACGAGGGAAGGCGACGGAGGGGAGGAAGAACCAATCACAACACCAGGAGGTGAGATGGTGGGGTAGGGTGGATCTTAAAATTCAGAAATACATGCAAAGGGTTGAAGGGAGGGTAAATGGAGGGGTTGCCCTACCCTACTGCCCTTCCTACTATCTTATATTACTAGATACTTGAGATTTTGAAAATATTCATATTATTATGTAAGCGAGCACTATGAAAGGATTTGATAAAGTTTATTCCCTGACTGGTTAAAAAGGGGTAAAAATATTTTTGTAGGAAGAAATATTTTGTTGTCATAATTTTTTGAAACCTAATATAAAATACTCTGGAATATAATTTAAGAAACACTTATTTCAGTTTATTCCATTTTATTAGTAAAAATATTTGCATCACATTTAAAAAAATTTTTTTTCTATAAAACTCGTGTTTCATCTTTTTTTCATAATTCATATTCTAAAGAAACAAAACGGGGTAAAAAGAGGGGAAATTGTGTTAAAGTTTGCATTACTAATTTTTTTTAATCTGATTTTTTTAAAACTAAACAAATGTACACTATATATTAAATGTACACTATAAATTAAAAAAATACACATTTCAATTTTTTCCCAAATTCGCTACCTTACAGAGTGAATATTGTTTTACTTTCGAAAAATAAATTTAATACTTTTTCTGAAAAATTAATTAAAATACTATAAATCACAAACAGGGAAACACATATATTTCAGGATTACTATATATCGTTTCACAAAAAGGGTGTAAAGGGTGTGCAATTATTTTAATTAAGACATTTTTTTAAATAGATTTTCATTATAATTAACAAAAAACTATAAAAAATATTTAAGAATTTTCGAGGTTTCGTACTTTAAAAGAGTGACGCTCGAGTATAGAGTGTGGAATAGCAAAAAATTACTTTTAAAATTAACACTTAATTACTATTAAAATAAATAATTTTAAAAATAATCACATATATCAATATATTCAAAAATCTGTCTCTAAAAATATAAAAAAGGTTAAAAAATTGTGATAGACAAAATATATTTTATTCACTATGTATTCTTGAAACTTATAAAAAGCTCGGAACTACAAATAATTAAACATATATATCAGTATTTTTCAGAATTCATCTATTGAATCCGTGAAAGAGATGTATATAAATTTACAATTAAGAAACTACTCTACTGTTAAAATATCAAGATATAAATGTATTTCATGATTTAAAAAAATGGCTGTATGAGAACGCATTTTATTATTATTTTTTTGTAATGTAAAAGAATAGGTGCAGATACAGAAGGAATTTCATAATAGCTGGTAATGGATTGAAACGGATTTCTTCGCTTTCAAAAAAATAATAAAGTCATGGAGTACTTAATAGTCTCATCAGGGTTATATTATGAGCTTTTGGATATTTTAATTCAAAAGCATAATGTTTTGAAGTTAAATAATATATATTCTGGAGACGATATTTTTTGTTATTCACTCTAAAATTAAGATAATCACGCTTTAATTTATACATTTTTTATGTTTATAAACTATTACTTTACTGAAACATTTTAAGTTACGTTGGCAAAGCCGTGACGGATAATGCTAGTACACACACATACATACACAATACACATACACACACGCACAGACACAGACACACACACACACACACACACACATATATATATATATATATATATATATATATATATATATATATATATACATTGATAATCAATCAGACCTGATTATTCCGAACTTAATGTTATGATATTTAAAATGGTTTAAAATTCTGTCAGAACATGTTTTTACTCATTCGATTACCAAAATGTATTTCTTTTAAATAAACGTCAATCACCTGGCTTATTCTTATAATATAATATTAACACTTTTATCGCCGCTTCCAATTAGCAAACTATATTTTCTAAATTTTACACTATTCGCCTTGCTTACTAAAGTAACCTAAACTAAACTCTTTGTTGAGTTGTTTCACAGCCTATATGATCATAAATATAAAGAAAGTTCACAAATACAATTTAACTGCAATCTTAATCAAACTATAATTTTAAAGTAAATAAAATTCTTCTTACGTTCCATACTGGCTTAACATGACTTTAATGGTCTTGTTTTTTTGTTCCACAGCCCGTATGATCACACATTTAATAGAGTTCACAAATACTGTGACACATGTATAAACTCTATCAAAGTAGATGGTTTAAAGAGATCAGAATTCTGCTTGATTTCTATACTGGTGTAACCCAACCGTTACTTTGTTGTTTTGTTCCAGGGTCCGTACAATATTATATTTAAAAGGGTCTACAAATGCGCTGATACAGGCGAAGACGCTTTTATTTACAAAACCAAATTTTACAAAGTGAACAGAACCCACCTAGTCTACAGAGATAACTTCACAGCTTTACGTGGGATAACCGACCACATGCAAGTAATTCAATTTATTATTGGTTGTAGTCAAAATTGTCTCATAATAATCTACTAATCAACAACTTGAACGGCAAAGTTAATTATATGTTACTTAGCAATTAACAATGTATATAACAAACGAAATTCCACAAGATCTTTCATTTTCAGATAGTTTTACAAAAATCCTGTTTTGGAGCTACTGACAAAAAGAGACTGCAAACAGGTCTAACTTCTAGAAATCATTAACACAGGTTTTAATTAAATTTTATTGTATAAGAACTATTGAAATTAATATAACAATTTCAAAAGAAGAAAGACAAATTACGTATAACAAAGTATTGCGGTAAAATAAATTTGTCTAAGTTAATAACCTTTAGGCCTACTTACTGACAATATTCGTATAATATTTGTACACCATTTATTTCAGTAGCAATCTCTTAATTTTTAAAAGTCGTAGTGATGTACACATCAAGTTAATTTTTAAGTGGGGCTTGCTATGATTCCTTCTCAAATAACAGTTATTGAGTTTTTTGCAGGTAACAGTAGACTTCAGCGTAATGGGCAATGGAGGTTGGAAGGATAACTTCATGCACTTAAAACTGTTAGAAGCATGCAATGACGTGCCCAAGAATTGCCCTGGAGTGATTGAGTCTTTCTTTAAGTCTGCTGGAGTAGAGTACCACTGCCCTATGCCTGCAGTGAGTTGGTCAAATATGTCATTTGTGTACTATATTGTTGTTTTTTTTTTTTGTTGATGTTTATATTCCGTGCCGGTTACAATAATGAGGACGTGGTGCTGGCGTTAATGGAGTGTAAAACATAAGGCCTTACAATGAAACATTTGTTGCATTCTGAAATTAACCTAATAAACCAAAATGTATGTTTCAGTAACCATTTGATCAAACAATTTCTGTTTATATTAAACATAAAAATCACATATAATATATTACTGCTCCTTCTTATATCAATTTATATACTCGTAATTACTTGTAAAATACAATACATTATCAAAGCTAATTTTTTGCAACAGCCCGTAACTTAGGCTATCAGATGTTCACTGAAACCTGCTGATCCCTACTAATTTATATAAAACAACTCGTTAATATAACTACCAAAATTAAATAAACGATTGATTTCTTATACTTAAATTGGTAAAACGTCTTTGTTGTTTTTTGTTGTGTAGTGGTTATCTCGCGTGCCTCACTCGCAAAGGTGTGATCTCGGCGGAAACACCTACATTTTTAATTACAGTTAATTTAATAAGTGTCTTGAGACGCAGAAACTATACTGTTATATAAACATGTTCCCCGCATCACGCGTCCCATAAAATCTAACATCAAAACCAGCCCTAAAACACGATACATGTTAGAAAAATCCTCTCCATACGATTATCTTTGGAAATTCGGAACAAAATGGGTCGAATTCCTAAGGAAAAATAATAGTCTAGGATAAATACCTGATGACTTATCTTGACATAAATTCTTATCATTAAAAAAAGAAGTATTTCAGTCGGATAGCATGAGAGAGTCACCAGCTGTGCGAAGAAGCGCACAGTATCGATCAGAGGTAAACTATGCAGTACACGTTTTCTCGAAACTAAGTTGTTTTGACAGTAACTGGTCCCACATAAAATTTGAAAAACGGCATACCACTCTGAAAGCTTATGACCGTCGACGATTTTGATATATTGACCCATAAAATAGCCTCTTTAAAGAAAACCAGTTCAGAGTTTCGCCTTAAAGTTATAACTATTATTTAGTATAATTTTCTTAAATTCTCAAACTTTGCTCTTATATGTATTTTCACAGTTGATCGCGGTTTTAATAATATGATATAAAAGAAATAAAAAATTTTGGAGTAAATAAAAAATACAAAGCAACGGTTCCAAGGCAAAGTCAAATCCAAGCGAACGATCCAAATCTCTGACGAAAAAAGAAGAGCAAGATCACAGCGTATGAGGCAATACTGGACTACGAGGAAGGCACAGAACATTAAGAAGTGATTGATTTAGTATACCCCATAGTTGGGTGAAACAAATAGAGAGAGAGAGAGAAAAAATACAAATTCTCTTAGTCAGACATAAACACGTTTTCTTTTAAATATTAGTATTGTAAGTTGATTTAATATGTTCTTTTACTTGACCAAAATAAGAAGTAATATGACTAAACAATTTCAAGAAACTATAGCGACGTACGGTTTTCGCCAATAGCTTAAGAATTCCATTTTTATATAAATTAGCACGAATGTGCGTTTACCGGTAACACAGCTGTGTCTCTTAAACAGAACTGATCACGTAAACTTTGGCGAAAATGATGTTTGCATCGCCTCGTACATCGAAAAGATATAGACATTGACGATAATAAATATCTAGTGGTAGTTAGGGAAAATTAGTTTTTACCATTTTTTATTTAGTGCCAGGTTTTTGCACAAAACAGTTTATTTAAAAAAATATTTTTCAGAATGATCCTTTTCAGTATTTTCGAACTGATTTACCTCAACAAGAACTTCTTTGGAAAGTTTCACTAACAACCTTATACAATTTTTTACACCTCTTAACCTTCCGCTGTGTTGCTAAAAAAATACAATAAGATTGAAACGTCACTTTAACACGTCTCAAAGACGAGATGTGATGTTGGATTTTGCGCGATTTCACAGATTTATATTGTTTGTAATAGTAAAATATCAGTTGTTTCACATAAATTCGAAACGATCAGCTGATTTCATTGAACAGCTGATAGCCTGTAATAAGTTTTAAGTTACATTCTTCAAAAGTAACTACGACAATTTGACATGTTTTGAACGAATTCTAGCAATTAAAGTAAAATTAAAGAAACTCCAGACATGAATTTTTGGTTCATTAACAGTGATTTTCATTTTAAATGTGTAAGAATCTAATTATTTTTACAAATAGCACTTACGAATTCAATACATGTTTTAAAAGGATACGTTTGCTAATATTTAATTTAATTTGTTAAATAATTGAATGTTGAAATGTGTGTTTATTTTTGCACCTTTTATTAACAAAATGAAAATTTGTTGAGTATTACTCGAATCACATTGACTGTTTTATATTTAAATTAATATTAAGATATAATCAAAAGTTATTTGCACTGTTAAGATACCATGTTTGAAATTCTATGAAACTAATTATTTGCTTTAATTGTTTAAAGGGTACCTACGAAATTAAGAACTGGGTGTTTTATTTGACACTTGCAACTCCCATATTTCCATACGGATTTTACAAGACTACCATCAACGTATTAGAGGGCAAGAGGCTTCTCACGTGCTTCATCTTTGAATTGGAAATGGAACCAAAAACTAAAAGGCACATCTAAAACGTAAATTTGTATTGTGTGTTTCCCGCCTGATTTCTACAGAATATAAAGCTTTATTTGTTAGCAGTTTCATGAAATATATTTATTTTATTTGACACTAAACTGAATGTAATAAATGGACAAGAGTAAACAGCTTCGATCATTCTTATTTATAAAAAAATGTTCAAATAAAGTGAACCGAAAATTTAACCAGAGAAACGATGAATGAACAGATTTGTAGTGGTACAATTATATTAATGATCGTATTGCTGAATTAAAATTTTACTCATATGATATTAAAAAAAGTAGACATCTACAGTATAATTATGATAATATGAAACATCATTTTCGTAAAATATACCACTCTGTGAATGCTTTATAATAATTGTATAATGTGATGGCTGCGGCTACGAAAGTAATACAACGGCGTTAATTAATAATGTATATAGTTTGTATTTCAATATTTACATTCTTAATTTAAAGAAATAAATATTAAATATAAAAAAAGTTTAGTCAGCAATGAATTAGAACTCATTTCGTCGCCAGTGTACTTTCAAAAGCAGATATCATATGACGGAGCCAAGAAACAATCAGCTCACTGATAGTCTTAAATTAACATTAAGTATACAAGTAAAGTGTAAACGGCAAGAGTGACGTATATTCTTGTTATCACTAGATTCTAATTTGTTCCTCGCATATAAAAGTGTGTAGGACTCGGGTCAGTCTACTGCGTCCGTGAAGTGCGCAACGTAATGTTCATAGTTCTTCCCTAGCCCCAGTTACTTCCATTTCTTTTCATTTACCGTTTACTCTGACCCTTTGTCCTCATTAGTCTAACTGTCATAAGATTTAAGGATAACTCATAAGATTTAAGGATTTGTGAAACAACTCAACAAAGAGTTTAGTTTAGGTTACCTTAGTAAGCAAGAATAGTGTAAAATTTAGAAAATATAGTTTGCTAATTGGAAGCGGCGATAACAGTGTTAATATTATATTATAAGAATAAGCCAGGTGATTGACGTTTATTTAAAATAAATACATTTTGGTAATCGAATGAGTAAAAACATGTTCTGACAGAATTTTAAATCATTTTAAATATCATAACATTAAGTTCGGAATAATCAGGTCTGATTGATTATGTGTATATATATATATATATATATATATATATATATATATATATATATATATATGTGTGTGTGTGTGTGTGTGTGTGTGTGTGTGTGTGTCTGTGTATGTGTGTATGTGTATTGTGTATGTATGTGTGTACTAGCATTATCCATCACGGCTTTGCCAACGTAACTTAAAATGTTTGTTGATTATAATGAGTTGTAAATGTACGTAAATGATTTTTAAAAAAATAAAAATACTAATTTGTGCCAGTTAAAGTTTCAGTGACACTAGATAGAGGCAGTGTGCAGTGAAAAATTCAAAAAGATAATTTTAATTGAACGAATGAAAATTATTAGAAGATTACAATAGAAAAGATTGACAAGAAAAAAGTAAAACATTTTAAGCAATAAAAGTAAATTAAAAATTCTGTAAATTGCTACTTTTAAATTTAAGCCTTGTAAATAATGTGCTCATGATAAAAAAGAAAATATTATTTTTGGCGAAAGGGTTGTATTTTTGAATCGAAAAGAAAAAATACCATGTTAAATTGGTACTACGAAATGAAATTTTCACCTCAAATACGTATAACAAATAGTAAAAGAAAGTGTATTTAGACATTTATAATTAAACTGAAATTGATTCAAAATAGTGGGAAGCCTTTTTAAATATCTGCCAAAAGATTCGGTCCAAACGTCGAGCAGGCGTAAAATAATAAGTTGGCTTGTACAATTTTAAAGTGCAAAAACACTGATACAGATTTTGAAAAAATCTTGCATACATTGATTGAAAAAGTTAGAGTAAAACGAATTGAGCACAAAAGGACCAACAGGAAGACATCCTAAGACAGAAACATCGTTTAAAAAGGAAATGGTACCGGAATATTTCTTTTTAAAAATTGGTAGACCTTGAAGTGGAGAGGAATATCAGCGTGACCAAGTTATTTTGGCACAACTGACTTTTCACTTGATTTTGGGATTCAGTTAGTTAAGATAGCTTTAAAGCAAGATTACATTTTCTTAAAACTTTGTTTATTAAAATTTTTAATAAGTAGGATTCGCGGTGGTATATCCCAAATATGGCGGCCACTGATGTGTGCGCGCAGCGGTCTCGCTGACATGATGGAAGCTATATACGTGCACGCAGCTATGATGGAGGCGCACACAGCTTCTCGCTGCCCGCCGCCATCGTGTTACGTACCCGGGGGCCGGTGGATAGTGTGTAAACATATAAAGTTGTGACGTCGGTGTGAGCGTTATTAATTAATCGAATAAATAAATGTATACCAGAAAAAAAAGTTGCGCGTTTCTGGCGGGGCTCGAACCGGGGACGTTGCGCGTGTGAGGCGCATGCTATAACCACTGTACCACGGGAGCATCTTTGGAAATTAGTGCGATTCGAGATATATGAAACGTAACGATTCCGCTCGGGTTTGCGAATCGCCATCGTGGTACGTGCCCGGGGCCTGTGGATAGCGCTTTATATAAACATATAAAGTAAGTTTATCTATGGCCGCCGCCATCGTGTTACGTGCCCGGGGCCTGGGGATAGCGCGATATATAAACATTAAAGTAAGTCTATCTATGGCCGCCGCCATCGTGTTACGTGCCCGGGGCCTGCTGATAGCGCGTTATATAAACATATAAAGTAAGTCTATCTATGGCCGCCGCCGCCGCCATCGTGGTAAGTCTATCTATGGCCGCCGCCGCCATCGTGTTACATGCCCGGGGCCTGGGGATAGCGCGTTATATAAACATATAAAGTAAGTCTATCTATGGCCGCCGCCGCCATTGTGGTAAGTCTATCTATGGCCGCCGCCGCCATCGTGGTACGTGCCGAGGGCCTGTGGATAGCGCGTTATATAAACATATAAAGTAAGTCTATCTATGGCCGCCGCCATCGTGGCCCCGGGACCTGTGGATAGTGCGTTATATAAACGTATAAAGTACTTCATTCTATGACCTCTCTCTCTCTCTCTCTCTCTCTCTCTCTCTCTCTAGCCGCCGCCATCGTGTTACGTGCCCGGGGCCTGTGGATGGCGCGTTATATAAACATATAAAGTAAGTCTATCTATGACCGCCTCTCCCTCTCTCTCTCTCTCTCTCTCTCTCTAACCTCATCAGCCATCATGTTACGTGCCTAGCTCCCAGCAGGGTTGTTCATAGGAGGACTAGGGTCGCTGGATAGTGCGTTATATAAACGTATAAAGTACTTCATTCTATGACCTCCCTCTCTCTCTCTCTCTCTCTCTCTCTCTCTCTCTCTCTCTCTCTCTAACCTCATCAGCCATCATGTTACATGCCTAGCTCCCAGCAGGGTTGTTCATAGGAGGACTAGGGTCGCTGGATAGTGCGTTATATAAACGTATAAAGTACTTCATTCTATGACCTCCCTCTCTCTCTCTCCCTCTCCCTATATCTCTCTTTCTCTCTCTCTCTCTCTCTCTAACCTCATCAGCCATCATGTTACGTGCCTAGCTCCCAGCAGGTTTGTTCATAGGAGGACTAGGGTCGCTGGATAGTGCGTTATATAAACGTATAAAGTACTTCATTCTATGACCTCCCTCTCTCTCTCTCTCTCTCTCTCTCTCTCTCTCTCTCTAATCTCATCAGCCATCATGTTACATGCCTAGCTCCCAGCAGAGTTGTTCATAGGAGGACTAGGGTCGCTGGATATTGCGTTATATAAACGTATAAAGTACTTCATTCTATGACCTCCCTCTCTCTCTCTCCCTCTCCCTAGATCTCTCTTTCTCTCTCTCTCTCTCTCTAACCTCATCAGCCATCATGTTACGTGCCTAGCTCTCAGCAGGGTTGTTCATAGGAGGACTAGGGTCGCTGGATAGTGCGTTATATAAACGTATAAAGTACTTCATTCTATGACCTCCCTCTCTCTCTCTCTCTCTTATAAAAAGGATAGTGTTTTAATATTATACGTTAATTTTTACAAAGTTATTCATTAATATGCTACTTTGGCCACAGTTTCAAAAAAAATATTTACTCGAAAAACCTCTCGTCTTACGTCAAAAATAAGGAAAAAGAAATAGAGATGTAAACATAAAATTGTCTTTGTTTTATTTTAAACATCGTTTGCTTGCAAAACAAACAAAAAAAAAACACAAATATACATGACAAGTAGTTGAATTATGGTAAATATTGAGGTAATGACAAAAAAAAATGGCTTATGAAACAGTTACTAAGTACAAATACAAAACAATTTACTAAGTACAAAGAAAAAAAACAAAAACATCTCAAGAATTGATTATTACAATGTAACTAAAATACAAGACATATAATGTATTGCATATGTATAAAAGACATATGATAAATATATTGAGTTAATGGAAAAAAGACTTACAAATCATCGTGGATGGTGTATGATATATGTAGGTGCCCAGCCCGCTGTCAATCCGAGGAGTAGCATACAAATGGCCCTTTTCAGGGCTCACATAAACATATTCACGATTGTCCTCTGTGTTTGTATAACGGGGTTGGAACCGTCGTACGAGGTGGTGAAGCCGCCGTCGTAGCCCACATTACAATCTGGTGTTAAGCAGAAGGCTTAACCCCTTGAGGGAGTAGCCCCAAACCATCGCTACCCCCGGTGACTACCACTCCATGACAAAATTGTAGTCTCCCAAAAATTTTTTTTTTGCTTTTATTTTTTAATTTTTTTTTGTATTTTTACTTTTTCTTAGGTTATTACAATAAAAGATTACACCGTCAGCGTAGCGTACGCGCACGCGCGCAAGGGAGAATCAACTCCACACCAATCACACACAAAACCCAGGTTTACGGGAGAATTAACTCCGCGCCAGTGACCTCCAAACACACACACACACAACCTAGGTTTACGGGAGAATTAACTCAGCGCCAGTGACCTCCACAGAAACATCTCTTTGGTTTACGGGAGAATTAACTCCACGGCAGTGACCTCCACACACACGTCTCTTTGGTTTACGGGAGAATTAACTCCACGCCAGTGACCTCCAGACACACACACACACACACACACACACACACACACACGTCTCTTTGGTTTACGGGAGAATTTTCTCCGCGCTAATGACCTCCTAGACATAAGCGCGCGCGCTCGCGTACACTAAGCATCGAGTAAATCGTAATAATGTTTCGCGCTCTGCAGAGCGCACTTACTACTATCGCTATTATGACGGGGTAATATGCATTTGAAATATGTACATTCGACGTTATTATCCAACGTTTCGGGTAATTCCAAAACGTTAGGATGGTAACGGCGTAAAAATTGCGCTTTTTCCGCACCTTTAGTGTACAAAGTGGAAAAAGGTCGGAACATCTCGCGTACGATGTTCTCGTCGAACGGTATATCGCCGTCTGCCCATTCTATACAGTGAAAGTATTCGCGTAACCAAAGAGCGATTTTCTTACTCTTTTCGTTCAGCGTGTGAAAACCGTAAGGCGATTTGAAAATCGTAACCGCTTACGAGAAACGGCTGACAACGGCCAATTCTTTCACTATATACTCGCCGCAATTGTCTACGTACGCGTGAAATTCAACTACCGCTCGCCGGTTCTGCTGCTGCTGCTGCAGCATGTTTTTTGAATAAGACCACTTCGTCGTACAAACGGTCCGCTTCGGGCAGACTACTGGATACGGGTTCGCCGTCGCCGGCCAGACACTCGATGATGTACGCGATCAAATCTTTTTCGTTATAAAACAATTCTTTGATACGACGCGTCACCAGAGGCACACTGTCGACGAATAATTTCCACTCGTCGGCGGTCAACGAAACGGTATGCGGACCGCTACCGACGCCGCTGTACAACTGAACGTATCTCTTACCGAACACTTTCCTGACAATCACGTGACCTTGACTGAATTTAAATTTTGTGGAAGCGGTCGAAGCAGCAGCAGCCGCGGCTGCCGACGTTATATTCGTCAGTTCGTTCAGCAACTCGTTGAACGTGAAATAGGTGAAGAAAACGAATTTATTTTTACCCGACTGCACCAAAACGCCCAGCTCGTGTGCGGCGTGCTGGAAAAGACCGGTCACGATAAATTTACTGCAATCGCTGTTTAAAAAAATTTACCGTTTTCAAATAAATACCTAAAGGCAAGTTTGGTGGCACCGTACGTCTTGTAGACTGCTGGCGATCCACGTCCATAAGCTCCATGACTCGCACTGAGCGCTGTAACACTCATCTCGCACCTACCTCACTTCTCCCCACTCCTCCTCTTTATCCCTACCAGCCTAAAAACCCGCTATATTCTTAATAGCGCCTGTGAGTAGGGAATAGCTCATGTGCTTATCGTAAAAGATAACGCAATAGGCCGTCGTATTGGCGGGAAAAAAATTATCGGAAGCTTCGATTTCCAGTTTCACGTCGACAGGTCCCGACCTGAACGAATCTATGTGCTTGGAACAATCGATTACGAAAATCGGTGTTTTCTCTTTGAACGTTTGCAAATCTACACAAGGGGACGGTTCGCGACCGTAATAGTACTGTTGGAAATCGCAGAATTTGTGGTACGCTAGCGCCGCACTACCACGTACCCGTTCGTAAGGGTGAAAATCCGAATTCAGATGAACGCGTACGTCCGTGATGTTACAATAATCGAACGCGGACGAGTCTTTAGCGATCTGATTAGATCTATCCGTTTGAAAGACTAACGCTATGATCTGAGGCATCTGGTCTATAGTGGCCGTCTTGAGGACCCACGATTCGTGTTTTACGGCCGGCCACCACGGTCGTACGATAACGTCCCACCCGCAATACGCAATGTGCGCTGTGATGTTGTTCTGAATCTTTCGCAACGTGTCCACCTCGTGTTTCCCGTCCACGGTAATGTGATGTAACAACCACGTGATACCGGTAATCACGAGGTCAACTGACGTCGCGCCGTCTTCGCTGTAAACGGCGTTCAAATCGGATGGCGATCGTAAGAGTACCAGTTCCTGTTTCACGTTGACCACTATCCGCCGGTAATCCTCGAAAAATCCCATCAACATTTTCAACGGTACGAGTACGGAAAATTCACCGCTACTACTATCGGGAGACACGTACTTACCGGGACCCACCCAACCGGCATTTTTAAGGTTATTCACTCTGTACTCGGGCGTAGACAGTACGTTTTTCACCGTACTCACGATACCCAATTGACGCGTACCGTCCACTTCGTTGCCGGCTATCTCGTATCTGATATTGTCGAATAGAAACGCCACGCCGTTGATGACAAAGTCCACTTTAGCCTTGGCACCCTTTTTCTTTTTTCCCGTCAACGTACCCGTAATGTAAAGCATACTCTCGTGCGGTAACGTCATGACGTCCTGTTGGTTAACAGGTATGCGGATCTCATCGTTATTGCGGAACGTGGACGACGCGTACGGTTTGTGGTAATGATATTCTTTACCGGTGATCGTATTATCGTACACAGGTTGTCTTTCGAGCGCCAGCATATCCATTATTTCGGAACAATTTTAAAGCCGAGAGACCGTAAAAAACGTATATTCCTAGGTGTTAACACTCTCGTGTTTGTCCGCGGACTAACGTCGTGTCTATACGTATCCCGGTTAAATACGAGACCCATTCCGCCTCGTCTTACCGACGTCTACTCAAATGCAATCTGATCGAAATAGTTTCGTTCCGGAAATCGACGAGATCACCGTTCTAATCTTTCAGGCTGACGGTAAGATTGTGAATCGATTTCACGTTGACCGGTAAATATATTACCGTTCGCGGGATCTCGATAATCTTATACCCGGGCGGTACGCGGGGATAAAATTCGTGTATAACGTGACTCTCTACGCCGTTTTGAAACGAACCCGACGCTACGTTACATTCGATTTGTATTACACTGACCTTGATGATGTCCACCGGCAGGTCGGAAACGTGCACTCGACCGGGCTGTAGAATTTTCCTTTCGAAACCGAGTAACGTGCCGATCGTACGTTCGCCGCTGAAATCTATCGTTTCCGAACAAAATAACTCCGCCTTTAACGTGTTATTGTTCGGTTTCAAAGAGAACACGATGTCCGAACCTAGTTTCGATTTAATATAGCTTTCAATGTCGTCGATTTCATACGAACCCGTAGGCAATTTTACGTCTACCTGTTTGGAAACTGTTGTATCGTCGACGTCAGTAGTAGTAGTAGTACTAGTAGTAGTAGTAGTAGCAGCTGTAGTAGTAGTAGTAGCAGCTGTAGTAGTAGTAGTAGTAGTTAAGCGATCGGGTGTTTTACCTTCCGTATCTTTGCCTTCAGCAGCAGCAGCATCGTGTTTCTTTTGTGCATTCAAATTCACAACAACCAAATTTTGCAACAAATACAGCGATCTCTTGTCACGACTACCACTCGTTAACAATCGAAATTCGTTATTTACGCCGTCTTTGATATTCGGAATAGAATTATACGTAGCCAAATGGACCACACCGATTTCCCACTGACCGCCACCCCCTCCGCCGCCGCCGCCGCCATCGGACACGTCGATCGGCGGGAAAAAATCGCAAGAAAGTTCGGAACTGTTTCCGCTTAAACATATGGACATGACGATGTCGTGAGAAACTTTAGACACAGATGACCGCAAACGACTGAATCGAAACGCTGGTATCTCGTGTAATTATAGCGAATATCGGCTGCTGGACCGAAATACGCGATCAACTCTTTCGGCGGTCTCAGATTACCGAAACTATCGAAATACTCGACCGCATCGCCTTTCTTTTTATAACATACCCAGTGAGTACCGTCGCCCGACACGCTGTCCAAATTCACGATAGCCGATTCGTTTCGCCACGGTTTACCGCGCGGTAACGTGTCGCGCATGAAAACACCGCGGAACGCTGCCACGCCCAAACGTTTCGCGTACTTTTCCAATTCCAAATTCGTCAACGGTCTGATAGGTATCGAATCGATCAATAGTGTGTTGTTGTTTTTTTTTCCTAGTTGTCCTACGACGCTTTCTGCAACCGCCGCTGCCGCCTACCTTCTTCCTGTACGGTCCGAGATAAAGACCTTTTCCCCTAAACCGGAAATGAGTTGAGTAATAGTGCGCCGTTTTTAGTCGTCGACCTCTTCTTCCTCTTTCTCCCGCCGCCCTCTAATTTCGCTTTCGCTTTCATCGCGGCCGCTACCGCTAGCGCTGTCGCTCGTTCCGCTAGAGAAGCGTCACTCGCTTTGACACGGTTCCAAGCTTTTCCCGCCAGACGATTATCAGCCTCGCTACGATTTTTTGAATCGCTGTACCGGCTGTATGCGATATCGTGTTCTTTGCACGCCTCGTCCAAAGGATTTATACCCTTATCGCCGCGAGCTAATCTCTTCTTCAATTTAGTTCCCGGACCGCAGTAGTTGTACGTAGGTATATGTAGTTCGACGGGCAGTAAATCGACCGCTTTGTTTATAGCAGACGGTAGTAAATCGACAGCGGACGAAATCAATCCACGACCTTTCCTAATCGCTCTCCGTTTACGACTGACACGTGTTGCCTGTTTACCGACCATTTTAACACTAAACACTAATTACTACGACTAGCTCTTTAAGTAAATGATGAAGAAGAAAATTTCGATTAACATTTATTCTTCCCACACTTGGCGCCAATGGGATAAAAGATTCTGTTTAGGGTCATCGTGACTGTACCGTTTCCTTATTTCCTTAGCCAAAGAGATTAGTTCTTTGTGAATATTACTCATCATACCAATCATTGCTTTATCAATCGCTATTTCTACAGCTTCGGTCTTCTGATTGTAAGTGACAGCGTCGTTATCGCTCGACCCTTTGCCCATGTTCCTGATAGGCTTATATTCAGCATCAAAGTAACCCTTAACACCGCCGCCGTTTAATGTGTTAAAGGCAACCCACATTTTAATGTTTTCCTCTTGTTTGTGTAAATGCTCGATATTGACAGCGTCAATAGGCTCCACACCTGCAGGTACGTTTGTGATTCTTTTACTATTAGCGTTGAATACATCACCGGTCGGCAGTCGAGTAAGAAAAAGCGTATTTTGCATTAGAAAATCTAAATTGACAGCGTCTTTAGCAAGTACAGGTTCCGCTACGTGACCGAGACGTTTATTCTGTAGATGCCAACTGTTACCGCTTGTAACGCTTATTACGCGATTATCCACGTACGATTTTGTAACGGCATCATTTTTAGCTGTGGGTGTTTTAACGTTACTGATAACCGATCCGCCGGCGTCAAATTTTCCCTACCACCATCTTTTACGAGCATATTTTTTCGCATACCGGATGTTGACCGCATCTCCGTCCAATTGTGGCGGGCCTACATTACGTAATCGAAAATTTTCAAACGAATAACTGTCGACCAGTTTAATGGGGATTAAAGATTCTAAATACTCTTTGGTCACGGCGTCGTCCGCCGCTGTCGGTCTAGCTAGACCGCCGAGAGGATTATTATTCGCGTGATATTTTGCAATCACCGAGTCGAATGTTAAACAACGTTTCATCATCGTAACCCTATTTACGGCAACGTCGTCGCTGCCGCCGTCGTCGTCGTCAGGCGTGTAGACATTACGTAACGCTTTGTGTTTTAAATCGTAATCTCCGTCCTGAGTAAGAGCGAATCCGATCCCGGGTGGTCCACGGCGTCCGGAATTTCTGCTGCCGTCGCCGTCGCCGCTATAACGTCCAAACTTGTCGACACTCATCGTATCACTGCTCGTATTTTTCTATTTCCCGAACCTTTTATCAGTCCCGCCTCTTTGAGTTCTTCTATAATGGACGCTATCTCGTTGGCGTGACCCGTATGACCGGCGTCGTACGACATGAGCAAAAGCTTTAATCTGTCGCACAATTCGTTTGGATCGTCCCAGTACGCGTAACCTTGACCTTGTTTAACACCGCTCATCATCGTCGTCTTCTTCTTATTTTGTTTTGCCGGCGGAAACAGGTATTGTATAACACGTTTGTATTTAACCGAAGTATGGTTGCGGTTGACCGGCGCGTAGGACTTGTATTTCTGGAGGTGAGCGTTTGTTTGTATACAGATATTTTTGTACGCGGCGGCGTCTTCGGTCGTGTACTCGACGGGATCCCTCATGAATAGTATTTCGTATAGGCCCGGTGTACCTTTATAGGTTGCGTCATCGATAACAATGTCGCCGTCGTCGCTGAACTGTATCGTTTTCGAACCGACCATTATCGAGTCTTCTTCTATTCGCGGTCCGTACAGATTATCGATTTCTCTTTTCCTCGCCGTATCGGTAATCATTTTCAACATGTATTTACGTACTACGGGGTGGTTAAACGTCTTGTTTATCCATTCTATCCATTCGTCACGTCCCTGCGGTGTCGACACATAACTAGCTACATTTTGCTGCTGCTGCCGCTGCGGAGTCACTTTCGGAAGAGCAGCAGCAGCAGGAGATAAAGAAGTAGATCCTGGTGATGATGTTTCCGCAATTACTGGCGTATCTAGGAAGCTCGGATATGATGATGATGTTTTTTTTTCGGTGTCGACACTGCCGACATCATAGAACGGTCTTCTTCTTCTTCTTCCTCTTCTTCTTCTTCTTGTTTTTCAGTTTTCGTCATAATGGGCAGTAGCGTCTGCGAGGCGTCTTGTATTTTCGTCAACTCTTTGATGATGGGTTTGTACTGTCTCGTCAATTGTACGTCCATATCGGCATCGCCGAATTTCATCTGCATATATTTCCGTTTCAAGGCGTCTTTCAACCGGTCGATTTCGAGCGTAGCCAGATCACCGGTTAATGTCATATTGTCGAATGAACGGCTGTACTAATATGTAGTGTTATTTATATGTGTTGTTGTTCAGGGCAATTCCAGCGATCTAAAGAAAAGTGGAAACTTTTTCGCGGACAACAGATATTGTATAACGTCACCGGCTGACGCGTACAAAAACATTTTACCCTCCCAACGCAACCCTCTCAGATAACCGTACATATTGTTATCGAAAAAAGGGATCCGCATAGTTTTACGCGCGTCCGTAAAAACAAAGGTGCGTTTCACGTTGTCACGCCACTCAGGTATTTCGTCTACCAAGAGGTAATCGTCTCTTGGCGTGTCCTGCATGTACTCTTTCAGCCGAGCTATAGGACGAATTGAAGATGAAGCTAAAAGATAAGAATTCAATAATAGAAATTCGTCTAAATTCGCACCCGTATAATTACACCATGTTTCCAATTGTCGCGAGTCGACGACCTTGTAATTATAACCGTCAAAAGAGAGGCCAAAATGTAGGCACTGTTCGACGACGCTCGGCAGGGCGACTTTAAGAAATTCTACCGTAAACATACCTTGCGCTTTGTTGTTCACCGCTTCGAATGCTCTGCCCCGTGTATTGTGAGGCAAAAGCGCTGGCACGGGGCCGTATTTTACGTTATAACTCACGTCAATCATACATCTCGAACTTGTAATCAGTCTGTAGGCTTCCACGGGTTCGCGTATGGGTATACTTCTTTCTGTAATTACCACACATCTGGACGCGTTCGGGAATAAACAGCCGTACTGCAACATGTCCAAATAGACTTGAGTGTACTCGAGGTTACCGTGACCGGGTGTGACTGTACGGTTAAAAAGATCCGGAAACGGTCTGAAACGTGAGAGTAGATTTTGAGGGTGTCGTACTGTACCGTTGAGCATGTGTTCGTTGTAAATTACCAACTCGAACGGGACTCCGCGTTTTTCACTCTCGCACAGAAATTTCACCCAAATATCCCTGTTGTAGATGCGCGAAGCGCTAACGATCATCAGTATTACGACAGGCGGGACGGTCTTACTGTAGCCACCGCGCCTTTTATGGCGCCAACAACGTCTGTTGAATACGTCACCGTGTTTTCCCGATCTACTACAGTAATTGCCGCAATACCGTTTCCTATCCGCGTAATACCAAGCGCACAGGTTCGATTTCGGCGGCTGCCGCCGCGGACGTGTAGAAGAAGCGTTCTTATACGCGGCTACATCGTTGTACGTGTATATTCTCATTGCAGGTCTTTGAAGAAACTATCGAATCCTATCCTGTACCGGCCCTCTTCTATCTCGCTGTCTTTGTCTATCACCAAGAACCCGTGTTTCTCTTTCCACGCTGCCGCGCAGATATCTTTAAAAACACCGAACGTAACGTCCGTGTTCACGTGATCGTTGTAAATGTGTCTCAAATTGAGTTCGTCCTGTTTAAATACTACCAGCAAGTTGGCATTGTCGCGCACCAGTTGCTTCGGAATCCTACTGTACGTTTGGCCTAGATAAAATGAGTCTATATTATTGTGACGCCCCATTGTGAAATATTTGCGTATATTATTATGTTTCTCGCAAGCTATATCGTCGAATATCATTACCGAATTCGGTTCGGCCTCGCTGGGGTCGATGACACTTTCGTTCTCTGTACACGGGAAATAACCTATACCCGTGTCCTCGGTGAAAACCGTTTCCAATAGTTTGTATTTCGGTTGGTGCAGAGATTTCGAAAATACGTAAACGTTCGCGAATCTCAATCCGTTCGTGTTGAAAAGTAAATTGAACACGACGTTAGTTTTACCGCAATTGGAAGGTCCGCATACGATACAACGAATAGTGTTGGGCAAAAGCGAGCTATGACGTTTACTCTTGCCCCCGCCACCGCCGGCAAAAACGTCGAAATTTGAAATTTGCAATTTTTCACGCGACGTCTCGATACGCATTATCGTTCGATACTGAACCGCTTGTGCGCGCGCGTGTCTAATAAATAGCTGGCTCAGAAGAGTATCCTTCGTCCGAATGTAAAAATGTGGCCGCGTGTAGGCCGGATATCCTGGCCGCTGTGAAACGGATATCCTGTTTCAAGCGATTAGTTTGCGCTTATCGATCCACGAGTTGTGCGACTTGTCAAAGCCTAACCACTTTACCAGAACTTTGTTCCCTTTCGATCGCAATACTTTTTCCACGAGGTTCACATCGCCCACATTGGTTTTACTTATTTCTTCGGCGTAAAACCCGCCTTTCAGAATCTCGCCTTTCGAGTCTTGCAAAATGTACGTGGTAGGTGCGGTCGGGACTACGGCGTAAATAGAAAACACCTCGTTTGTCCAGTTCGGTAGGTAGCCTTTAGCGAAAGTCTTCTTATACTTGGAAATCCTTACTTTATCGTCCACGTTAAATTTAGTCTTTTCCAAAGTGCCACCACCACCTCCTGACCGTTTACTTTTTCAAAAGTTGGTTTTCGTGTTTTCGCGTCACACGACCCGGTTTCATACCGATAGTGCTGTGCACAGTGTTATTGTAAGATCGAACTACCGATTTTAATAAATCTATCCATTCGTAACTGCCGCGAGCCGTAAATTCGCGCCACATTTTCGTTTTCAAAGTACGATTGAGCCGTTCGACTATAGACGCTTTCTTATCCGTATACGTTGTGTAATGGTTGATGCCGTATTTTTCATCAGTTTACCCACGTGGGCGTTGAACCACTCTTTACCCTGATCGGTCTGAAAATGGCGCATGGGGTGTTTTTCGAGTATCGGTTCTAGAGCTGCCGCCACTTCGGCGCTCGTCTTTGTTTTCAACGGAACGGCTATAGCGAATTTCGACAGACAATTTATCATTGTCAGTATATATTTGTATCCGTTGTTGCCCTTAGCATACGGGATCATTTCCACCAAATCCGCCTGATATACATCGTTCACACCCTTCAGCGTGACACGACGTGTTTTGAAATTTCTTCGCGCCGGCTTATGCAGCTCATCGGCTATTTCACGTCTCACGTTCATACCTACTGACGACTGTCTACCTGAAACGAAAGATTTTGTACTTTTTTTTTTTTTATGGAGGGTGGCCCCAACCTTCGCCACCCTCGCGTGGTATCCATTCCAAAAAAAAAAAACCTATTCCTCTGCTGATACCTCCGTTTTTTTTTTTTTCTTTTTTTTTTTTTTTTTTTTTTTGCACCTTTCTATTGCACCATACACCTTACGGGTTGTTACACCTCGTCAGAGGGACATTCACCCTTACGAGCGCGGTCACGCTTCGCCAGATGGGACATTCACACAACACACACACACACACACACACTCGTGTTTACGAGAGAATTAACTCTTCGCCAGTGACCTTGCATTCAGCAATAAGAAAGAGGGTAAAAATTATTTTGAAAAAGTGTTCTCTCTGTCTCTCTCTCTCTCTCTCTCTCTCTAAATGTTGTTTTTGCTACGGTGACCGTACGGTAGTGTATCGAAATCACCGCAGCGTTTTCTTTTCGCACCTGTCACCCGAAATATTTTTGATTCGTTCACCGTGATCACTTGATGATCTTTGGTGCGACGAATCCTTTTGTCTGTGACCGTAATAGTTTCCGGTTGTTTATCGGAGTCGTCGACGTCGTCGTCGACATTGAGAACCATTCTCTTTAACGACTCGAAATTTACTACGCCAGACGTGCTGAGATTTAATGTGAGTCCTTTGACCTTGCATACGGTGACCAGTTCGTTGTATTTGGTGGACAAAACTTTGTAACCGTAGACTTTCGGTCCACCGGATACAAATTCCGTAATGTACGAACCGGGACCGTACTCCAGGAGTTCGTCCGTCATCTGCCCTAAGTAGTCACCTGTCTCTACCTTGTGTGCACCTTCCAGGTAGAGTACAGAATCAGTGTCGTAGTAAACGGTCTGTCTGTCAAGGGCATCCAGGTGTTCGTACAGTTTAAGTCGCGCCTGAGCCGTCGTGAAAGCGGCGAGTACGACGTTGACCGTCGGAAGTACCTCGCAGACGTCTTCGACGTACTCCCAGTTCACAACGATGGTTTCGTCGTTCACCTCCTGGATATTGTTAACGCGAACGGACGGACTGACCAACATTTTGAACAACTCGGTAGGTTGTCTGACGATCGCGGTCTTTGTCTGGTTTTCTCGCTGGCCAAATTTTCCCCAAAAGGAATTCAACATCAATTTGGCCAGCGAGCGTCGGCCCTCGTTCTTTTCGATTTTAGCCGCTTCCAGTGTCACCCGTTCAGCCGTGAAATAGTCGTCTATGTACTTTTGTCTGTCCTCGTCGGTCGTGCACCAGTCGGGATAGCCGGAAGCTTCTTGTTTTATTTTTAGAAATTTATTAATGAAATCCGTAAATAGACCACCGCCCTGGTCGAAAGACGCCATTTCGTACTGCCACATTTCGAACATTTCCAAAATGACGTACCCCTTGTCCACGGCCTTACGGATTTCGTCCATAGTCAAAGTCCCTGGCTTCGGCCACAAGGAAAATTTATACTGTGTTTATTGTGCTCTGAGTGACTACAGGCTTTAGCTGGTGTACTCTGTATTTTGGTTATTAGTCTGTGCTTACTCGAATACAAACGAATAGTGAAAGTCTTTGTGGTTGCCTGCCTCCCCGGGGCGAAGCTGGGCAACAGCTGTGACAGCAGCTGGCAAAAGGCGTAAAAACTCGGTAGATAGGATCAGCAGAAGTTGGTGTGCTGCTGATTGTGTGTGAGTGAGAGTGTTTGAGAGTCTATATAATAGTTGTACGAAATTAATTGTTTGTCTGCTTTTGAGTACTTACAGGTTCAGTCATGAGTGATCGGGAGTCGGACCCGTTTCGCCGTTCGACGACGACGCAGAGGTCTCCAGTCGACGAAGCGAGAGAAAATTTGCGAAGAGCTCAGGAGAGCATGGATCAAGCGCTAGTGGAAGAAGAGGTGGCCAGATGGGTTGTGGAGAGAAAATTGTCTACTGCTACAAGGCAAGAATCTGCTACAGACTCAGAGGTACAGACTGACAGTGATGCCGGAGGGATAGCCCGAGCCAGGCAAGAGTAAAGTGGAGGACCGTGGTGGAAGAGGAAATAAGTGCGTCAATATGTATTAGGGCAATGAGGAAAATCTTCAATGAAGAAGTCGCTAAGAAGAAAATTGGAGTAGCAGCACAGAGGGAATTCGATCAATACGCAGCGGACTGCTTGGAAGAGGTCCAAAGCCTTGAGAAGAGAGTGGCCTATTTGGAGGGACGACTGCAAGGAAGAAGAGAAATGATGGAAGCGGTGAAAGCAGAGCTACCGCAAATAGAGCAGAAGAAACAGTCCTATGCTAGTATGGTGAGAATACCAGCGAGGAAAATCGAAAAAGAACTCCCGGCGCCAAAGAAAATCGTGGCAATCTACCCAGAGAAAAAAGAAGGGCAACAAATCAAAACAAGTGAGGAAACGAAAGAAGAAGTCTTTCAGCTAGTGTGTGCCAGGAAGAATAAAATAAAAGTTAGAAATGTAAGGAAAATAAAAGAAGGAGGAGTAATAGTGGAGGTCGACAGCGATGGGGGCCTCAGTAAGCTGAAGAACAGCGAGATCCTGAAAGAAAAAGGATACAAAGTCGAAAAACCGATGGCGAGAAAGCCGAAGGTTATAATTTACGATGTGCCGCGAGAGAAGGAGCTCGACTCGGTAAGGGAGGCGCTGTTCACGCAAAATGGAATACAGGAGAAGCTTTCCCTAACAAAGAGGAGTTCCTCAGTGAGGTGGACTTCAGATTCAAAACTGGCAGGAAGGACGCCCCAAGAGTAAACTGGGTAGTGGAGGTCAGCGCAAGAGTGAGGAAATTGCTGCTGGAAAAAGGAAGGGTTTTCTTAGACTGGAGCTGCTGCAACGTTAGAGAGTTTCTAAGGGTAACAAGGTGTTTCCAGTGTCAAGGCTTTGGACACATAGGCAAAGGCTGCAAGCAGGCGGAACCGACATGCTCGTACTGCGGGAAGATAGGCCACAAGAAGGTGGATTGTAAAGAAAAGACCCCGCGATGTGTAAACTGTCTGCGAGTAGGAAGGGACCCTAACCACAAGCTTGATAGCAATGATTGCCCGACGCTGCGAGCGGCGTATAATATAGAGATCCAGAGGACGGATTATGGACTCTAGGCCGATATTGAGAGGAGGGGGACTGAGGATATGTCAGGTTAATCTGGGAAGGTCCCGAGCTGCCACCGCTGAATTGACGGTGGTAATGAGGAGACTGGAGATGGACGTGGCATTGATTCAGGAACCTTACTCAGTGGCCGGCAAAATAGTAGGGTTGCCTCACCAATATAGGATAATCGCCAGTAGGAAAGAACAGCATCCAATGGCGGCGATCGCTATAAGAAACAGGACTATGCAAGCTATAAGCCTAGAGCAGGCCATCACACCCCATTGCGCGGCTGCTGTCGTTACATATGGGGGTGGTGACCTGACTTTGATAAGTCTCTATTGCCAATTTTCGGACGCCATCTCGCCGTATCTGGGACAGCTGCAAAGCGCCCTGGAATGTGGTAGGAGCGGAGTAGTGATTGGTGGTGACATGAATGCGAAGTCTAGCCTATGGAACAGCGGAATAACGGATGAAAGAGGGAAAGAGTTGGAAGAGTTTATTAGTTTGAACCATCTGTACGTTCTAAATGAAGAGCACAATCCGAGCACCTTTGCGTCGAGAATGGGAGAAGCCAACATCGACGTGAGTTTGTGCACGAGTCAGTGTTTAACCAAGATCAGTGACTGGAAGGTTCGTGAAGACAGGATGTATAGCGACCACAGGCTGATTACTTGGGAGATGGAGGGAACAGTGCACGAGCCTGGGAGATACTCAGAGAGGTATTCTACAAAGAGCGCTAGATGGAATATCTTTGATGAGGAATTGAGATATAGAAAGGAAGAAATAGAAAACTGCATTGATGTAGAAGACCAAGCCCTCAAATTGGAAAGGATAATTAAAGACGCTTGTGACTCGAGTATGAGCAATAAAAGAATTCTTGAAAAAGCGGTGCCTTGGTGGAGTAAGGGAATAGAGAGCAAGCGTAGGCAGATAAGAAAGTTAAGAAGAGAGTTTCAGAAGGAAACAAATGAAGAGGAACGTGCCCGAAAGGAAAAAGAGTATAAAAAGGAGAAGTCCAGGTATAAGAAGTTGATCGGAGAGGCGAAGCTAAAGTCTTGGGAAAACTTCGTTACGGATATAGGGAATAAAGATCCTTGGGGTATAGTATATAAGATAATGACAGGAAAAGAAAAAAAGGAGCAGGTTTTCGCAGGGCTAAGGTTGGCTGACGGGTTCACTGGGAACTTGGAGGAGACAGCTAGAACACTGCTGAGCGAGCTGCTACCTGATGATGATGAGCAGACGGATGACGATATACATAGGGAAACAAGAGAAAATGCTAGAACAGTGACTGGTCTAGAAAATATGGTTAAGTTTAGCACCGAAGAAGTCGGTAAGGCCATAAAGATGATGAAAAATGCCAAGGCACCAGGACCAGATCTAGTGGAGGTGGAGGTAGTTAAAAGAATTTGGGAAGTGTATCCGGAACTACTGACTGGCCTTTACAATAGATGCCTAGAAGAGGTAACCTTTCCCAGAAGGTGGAAAGAGGGCCGACTATGTATATTTCTAAAAAATGAGACAAAGGACCCCATGGATCCGAGGTCGTATAGGCCAATATGCC
Source organism: Callitettix versicolor (assembly GCA_022606455.1). Lineage (NCBI taxonomy): Eukaryota > Metazoa > Arthropoda > Insecta > Hemiptera > Cercopidae > Callitettix > Callitettix versicolor. The sequence goes on along the minus strand of JAJIZJ010000159.1, from coordinate 8,981 downwards.
TATTGTCGCACCTGGGAAAAGTATTGGATAGGCTGATGGCTTCCAGGCTGAGCGATATACTGGAGAAGGGCAGTTGGTTGTCAGAAGGACAGTACGGCTTTAGGAAAGGAAAATCGACAGAGGACGCGATTGGACGTGTACTACAGACTGTGAGGAATTCTGAAATGAAGTACGTAGTAGGAATCTTCCTGGATGTGTCAGGTGCATTCGACCATGCCTGGTGGCCAGGAGTAATCAGTGAGCTAGGGAAGATGCTGCCAGGCAACCTGTTAGAGATGTATAAGAGCTATCTAAGAGAACGAAATGCTGTGATTAGCGATAGGGGAGTGGTGGTCTCGAAGGAGCTGACGATGGGATGCCCACAGGGTTCGGTCTCCGGGCCAATTCTGTGGAACGTCCTGTTTGATGGCTTTCTGAGAGTCGCCCTGCCAGACTGCTGTACTGTTGTAGCCTATGCAGACGATGGACTACTAATAGTAGAAGCCAACTCGAGAAGAGAGCTGGAAAGTGTAGCAAAGTCTGCTTTAGAGGAAATCAGCAACTGGGCTAGAAAGTGGAAGATAAAATTCAATGCAGGAAAAACTGAAGCGCTCATAATGAAAGGAAAGCTAAAGAGAGAACCTGAGATAAAAATGGAGAATAAAAAGATAAAAGTGGTACAAGAACTGAAGTACTTAGGAGTATACCTGGACAGCAAGCTAGGATTCCTAGGGCACGTAACTAGGACAGCGGAAAGGGCAAAAAATCTGTTCTTCAAGCTGAGAAGGATAGCGAAGACAGATTGGGGGCTTGGTTACCAGGCTCTGAGGACGATTTACAACGGAGTGTATGTCCCGATGATGACGTATGCGGCTGGAGCTTGGGGATACAGAGTAGAAAAACAAGTGATAGGGAGAAAAATGCTACAGGCTCAGAGGTTGGTACTGTTGACTGTCACAAGAGCGTACAGAACAGTATCGAGAGAGGCGATATTGGTAGTAGCAGGAACTATGCCAATAGATTTAGTAGCATTGAGGAGATATAAAGTGTACCAGTATATCATGGGAGATAGAGTCCTGGTAGAAGACCAGGAGATGGAACAGGGCCTTACAAAAGGCGAAGCAAAAGGAGTGTTAACGAGATGGGCTACAACAGTATGGCAGAAAAGATGGGACGAAGCTGAGAGTGGAAGAACAACGTACAGATGGTTCCCGAAGATTGTAGGCAGACGGAAGCTGAAGTGGTTTATCACTGATCATTACTTGACGCAGATGGTTACAGGACATGGAGACTTTAATGCGTACTTGCATAAGTTCGGAAAGAGAAGTTCACCTCACTGTGATTGCGGACATCAATATGAAGATTCCTGGCACACACTTTTAGACTGTGAAAGATTCACGCTGGCTCGGGAACAATTAGAAAAGAACCTAGAAGACCTGGATCTGTCCCTCCGTGGTGACGTCTCTGTGTTGTTGTCGAGTGTCGAGGCGGCGAATTTTCTTAGAGAGTTCGTGACTGAAATCTTAAAAGCTAAGAGGGATGAATGAGAGTGTGTGAATGGCACCATACATAAATAGTGTACCTGAGGCATAGCTGTCACTATGGCTCAGGTAAAAACTCAATTCCGCAAGAATAACTAAAAATTGTTATATGGACTTGCTAAATTTTTGGTTTTGTTTTTGCAGTTTTTTTATTTCTTATATATATAGTTAATATTTGTTAGATCATAAGTATAAGTATAAGTATAAGTCATAAAGGCACAAAGGCACAATGGCACACTGAATAATTTATTTTTCGAAAGTAGGGTTTATTTACAATGGCAGATGCATTTTAGGTAATAAGTTTCTTTTGAGTTTATAACCAATTGTATTAGATATTAGATATAAGTTGTAGGAATAAGATGTTTAGTAGATTAAGATTATAAGAATGTAAATGCAGAAGCGCAGCTAAATAGGGGTATAATGGGCACACGCCCGGGTATACCCTCTAAGCATGTAATGAAGCTATATTAATAAAAAAAAAAAAAAAAAAAAAAAAAAAGTCCAAGTCCCTGTCAGCGCACGTCGGTCGACGTCGTGGTCGCAGTCGGAGACGTTCAGCGTTTCCGCGCACGTGCGGCACAACACGAACATCAGTTTGTCATGCATCTTTACCGGCAGCACGGGGTGGTAGAGTTCGCGAGGCGGAAGGACGGTACACTTCAGCAAGCCGTCCGCATCCATGCCCGCCCTCCTGCAGTCAGCATCGCCTACGTGAATTTTGGGGTGGCCTAAGGGGTATCGACCGTACTTGCATACCCACGGGTAAAGGGAGCACACGTCCACGTAGTGGATTTTTTCTCCCTCTTTGCAAGCGTGATAGGTGCGCACGTTACCCGTACGACCGCCGAAGAAAGCGTCTCTAGGATTCAAGGGTGCCGTGGGTTGGAAGGCGAGATGAGGCGGTGCCTTGAACTCGCACTCCCACATCTCCACTACCGAAGAGACCAGACGTGACAGTTTATCGATTTTTGCCTTGGTTCTCTGCAAACGAGCGTCGAACGTGTCGGACGGGTCGTCCTCTAGGGGCTCTTCGCGCCCGTGAGGGAAACACCGTTGGCAGCCGTGCCAGTAGCAGCCGTGGAACTCGTATACGGTGTCCGTGCGGGCGCAATAACCGTCCACTTTCATGCCGGCAATCTGTTTCTCCCTGCCGCGACCGGCGTGTTCCAAACGGTAGTCGGCGTCGGCGATCCGCTCCCGCTCCTTTTCCTCTACCGAGGCCAACCATTGCAGAGCGGCGAGCGATTGTTTGTCGGCCAAACGGTAGCCGTTTTTCGGAACTATGCCTATGGTGTCGGCCTTCAGAAAGTTACGTCTGAACGCCACGTTGCACGCGCTGGCGATGGTCACGGCTTCCAGGAACGGGTCCACTTTGCATTCCTGCAGAAACGAAGCGCGGAACTTTATGCACGCTTGCGCAAGTATATCCACATCCGAATAACAGTATTCGAAAATCTCTTTTGAAAATCGAACACGTATTCGTTGCGCACCTGTTCGTCGTACCATTTGGAAAACTCCTTGTGGTTCTTGTCGAACATGGAGTCGGGGCAGTAGTACTCGCGGCCGGGCATGGGACCTACGTAATTTTGATTGGCCAGAGTGTTGAACAGATGGGGGAAATAGCCTTTTTTCTTTTCCGGCGGCAGATCGAACGCTTTGGGGAGTTTCGACAGAGCCATAGGCATGTAGTTTAGAGAGTCGATGAATTTCACGTTATCCAACTCCATGAGGATGACCTTGGAGCCGCGCGTGATGAGTTTCGGCGTGAATTTCGTCTCTTCGAGCACGTACTTGAAAATAAATTGGTGGTCGAACGCTTGACCGTTGTGCGCGATGACGCACACTTTTTTGTACGTCTTGCGCACGTCCATTACGTAGGACATGAACCTGCGGACCGGATCTTTTTGGAACACGCGCGTTCTGGTACCGCAGTGGGGGCAGTCTTGCGTCAAGCGTATCATACACTCCCAACAATACTGTTTGGACACGCACAAGGTGACTCGGTGTACGCGAGCCGTGTCCAGAACTTCGTCTTGGCGCGTCTCGAAGTCGAAAAATACGAACAGGAAGTCTCTGATCATAGGTTTACGAGTGTCGACCGTCATGTAGCATTGGTGGTCCGACTGCTTATAGTCTTTGCACACCTTGCAATAAATTTCACCGCAAACGTGCTCGGTTTTCCGTTTTTAGTTATAATCAGTTTGTTACATTTCGCGCATTCCTGTACAGACTGACAGACATAGCCTTTGTGGGCGGTAAAACAATTTTTATTTTTAAAATATCTGTTGCAATCGCTGCAATGGATCGCGCTGTCGTCCTTTACGCACGGCGGCGTTCGCTTACAAGCGTTGCACTGCGCCTGGCATCTGTGCTCGTCTCGGTGGTCGTTAGGGGTGTGGCAAGTTACACAATAATAACTGCAGGCGAAAGCGGCTGTTAGGCTAGTGATCGTGTTGTAGTGACCGTTGTGAAACATCAAATTTATAGCGTACCGCGCGTTCGGGGCGTCGCCCTCAAAGTACACGCTACGACCGCGGCTGTCGTAATTGTAAACGGTGATTTTATAATCGGTCAGGAATGTTTGGAACCGTTGTAATTCTACCACCCCTGCCCCTGCATCCCCTATGTCAACACAGGCGTCGATCATCAGTCGGCGGGCCGCGATAGTCTGTCTTTTTCGCCTATTTTGTATGATAGCCTTGTAATCTCGGTCTTTGTCCGCATGCGCTTTACCCACTACCAGTGAGCACGGGAGGCACAGTGAATCGTTGTTCTTAATCACCACGATCCCCCTTCTAGCTTTACACTCTTCGGCAAAGTTATTGAAGAGTCCCGGTCTAACACGACTACGGCCGCGACCCAGTGGAACGTTCACTTTGGTGCACTCCACTTTGAAAACGTCACTGGTAGTGAACGTTTCGGCATTGCTCTGAATTATGCCGCCGAAAATGTTCCAAAGCGTGTCCGCAGTCACTTCCGGTGCAGGTCTAAAAGCCACGTAGCCCGGATCGCGGTTTTTGAAATTTAAGCTGGTCAGTGTGAACCCTAACGATCTTGGTCGGTCGTTTTGCTAGTCATAGTCTCTACTAATTCAGTCAGACCTTGTTTGACCCATTCAATTTCGTTTACACCTGCAGGCGGTTGATTGAATTTAAACGTTACTTTTGTACCGAATAAACGGAACTTTTTTTCACATACGTCTGAACTGTAGACACTATAAAAGCTGACGTATTAATATTATTAGTATTATCGTTATTATTATTATTATTATTACTTGATTCACTAAACATGGCAAAAACTATTAGTTAATACTTAAAATGTTATTACTTTCTTTTCCCGAAAAAAGTTAAAATTTTTAAGTATATTTTTTTTTTTTAAAAATAAAAAATGCAAATATTCTTTTAAAGTTTAAATCAACACGTAGAGAAATGAGATGTAAAAAAAAAAATGACAAAATTCTTAAGTACCACTTACTATTTTTAGAGAGAGAGAGAGAAACATAGGAAGTAACAATGTACTTACAAAATTCGCTAAAGACGAACACAACAACAACAACAAATACTCGATGGTGAACAATGATGCAAGTTTGACAGAATCTGCTAAACTGACGTAACCGTTAGCGCCGCAGGTTATTTATACGTTTAGTGACTGTGGCGTGTTACGTTGCGTCATCAGCTGGCTGACCTTGAATTGTGACTGACCTTCACATTTCGACGTGCCGTGTGCAAATGTTGCGTCAGCTGCCTGACCTTGAATTGTGAGTGACCTTCACGAGTGCATACACGATTGCGACGGGTTGGGTTCGTACCATAATGGTGAAGAGTACATGAAAGCGACGGGTTGGGTACGTACTATAATGACAAATACGGCTGGGAAAAAGTACATAATGGCGACGGGATGGATACATAGTATAATGTCACCTAGGGCTAAGTACGTACTATGATGGCACCAAAGCTGGGAAGGGTATACGATGGCGACGGGTTGGCTACGTACCACGATGGACCAAAGCTGGGCAGGACGCACGCATCTCGATGGGCTGGGCACATACCATGATGGCACACGGATGTTAGGCGAGTACATGATGGCGACGGAATGAATACGTACGGGCACGTAACACGATTGCTGGGAATGTTGCGACCACAGATGGGGCTCTTACCATGATTTCTGGGCATGTTGCTACCACAGATAAGGCTCATACGATGATGATGCCACCAATGGCTAGGCAGCGAAGATGATGGCGACGCGGGTTGGGTACGTATTATGATGGCGGAATTGGCCGAGCGTGATACGTAATGGCAATGGGTTGGGTAAGTACCATGATAGCACCAAAGGATTGACAAGGTACATGATGACACTAGAGAGAGAAAGGCTAGACAACGAACATGATGGCGACGGGTTGGGTACGTACCATGACCAACCCGGGAGGCTAGGCACGTAACACGATGGCGACAGCGGGCTGGGCACCTACATATATCATACACCATCCACGATGATTTGTAAGTCTTTTTTCCATTAATTCAATATATTTATCATATGTCTTGTATACATATGCAATACATTATATGTCTTGTATTTTAGTTACATTGTAATAATCAATTCTTGAGATGTTTTTGTTTTTTTTCTTTGTACTTAGTAAATTGTTTTGTATTTGTACTTAGTAACTGTTTTATAAGCCATTTTTTTTTCATTAACTCATTATTTACAATAATTCAACTACATGTCATGTATATTTGTGTTTTTTTGTTTGTTTTGCAAGCAAACGATGTTTAAAATAAAACAAAGACAATTTTATGTTTACATCTTTGTTTCTTTTTTCCTTATTTTTGACGTAAGACGAGAGGTCAGTCATCATGGTTTTCGAGTAAATATTTTTTTTTTTAAACTGTGCCAAAGTAGCATATTAATGAATAACTTTGTAAAAATTAACGTATAATATTAAAACACTATCCTTTTTATAAGAGAGAGAGAGAGAGAGAGAGAGAGAGAGAGAGAGAGAGAGAGAGAGAGAGAGAGAGAGAGAGAGAGAGAGAGAGAGAGAGAGAGGGAGGCCGAGAATGAAGTACTTTATACGTTCATATAACGCACTATCCAGCGACCCTAGTCCTCCTATGAACAACCCTGCTGGGAATTAGGCACGTAACATGATGGCTGATGAGGTTAGAGAGAGAGAGAGAGAAATAGAGAGAGAGGGAGAGGGGAGAGAGGAGAGAGAGAGAGAGAGAGAGAGAGGGAGGTCATAGAATGAAGTACTTTATAAGTTTATATAACGCACTATCCAGCGACCCTAGTCCTACTATGAACAACCCTGCTGGGAGCTAGGCACGTAACATGATGGCTGATGAGGTTAGAGAGAGAGAGAGAGAGAGAGAGAGAGAGGGAGGTCATAGAATGAAGTACTTTATACGTTTATATAACGCACTATCCAGCGACCCTTGTCCTCCTATGAACAACCCTGCTGGGAGCTAGGCACGTAACATGATGGCTGATGAGGTTAGAGAGAGAGAGAGAGAGAGGGGGGAGGTCATAGAATGAAGTATTTATACGTTTATATAACGCACTATCCAGCGACCCTAGTCCTCCTATGAACAACCCTGCTGGGAGCTAGGCACGTAACATGATGGCTGATGAGGTTAGAGAGAGAGAGAGAGAGAGAGAGAGAGAGAGAGAGAGAGAGAGAGAGAGGTCATAGATAGACTTATTTTATATGTTTATATAACACATTATCCATAGGCCCCGGGCACGTAACACGATGGCGGCGGCCATAGATAAACTTACTTTATACGTTTCGCGCTATCCGCAGGCCCGGGGCCACGATGGCGGCGGCTGAGAGAGAGAGAGAGAGAGAGAGAGAGGCGGTCATAGATAGACTTACTTTATATGTTTATATAACGCGCTATCCACACACCCCGGGCACGTAACACGATGGCGGCGGCTAGAGAGAGAGAGAGAGAGAGAGAGAGAGAGGCGGTCATAGATAGACTTACTTTATATGTTTATATAACGCGCCATCCACAGGCCCCGGGCACGTAACACGATGGCGGCGGCTGGAGAGAGAGAGAGAGAGAGAGAGAGAGAGAGAGAGAGAGAGAGAGAGAGAGAGAGAGAGGTCATAGAATGAAGTACTTTATACGTTTATATAACGCACTATCCACAGGTCCCGGGGCCACGATGGCGGCGGCCATAGATAGACTTACTTTATATGTTTATATAACGCGCTATCCCCAGGCCCCGGGCACGTAACACGATGGCGGCGGCGGCCATAGATAGACTTACCACGATGGCGGCGGCGGCGGCCATAGATAGACTTACTTTATATGTTTATATAACGCGCTATCCCCAGGCCCCGGGCACGTAACACGATGGCGGCGGCCATAGATAAACTTACTTTATATGTTTATATAAAGCGCTATCCACAGGCCCCGGGCACGTACCACGATGGCGATTCGCAAACCCGAGCGGATTCGTTACGTTTCATATATCTCGAATCGCACTAATTTCCCAAGACGCTCCCGTGGTACAGTGGTTATAGCATGCGCCTCACACGCGCAACGTCCCCGGTTCGAGCCCCGCCAGAAACGCGCAACTTTTTTTTCTGGTATACATTTATTTATTCGATTAATTAATAACGCTCACACCGACGTCACAACTTTATATGTTTACACACTATCCACCGGCCCCCGGGTACGTAACACGATGGCGGCGGGCAGCGAGAAGCTGTGTGCGCCTCCATCATAGCTGCGTGCACGTATATAGCTTCCATCATGTCAGCGAGACCGCTGCGCGCACACATCAGTGGCCGCCATATTTGGGATATACCACCGGGAATCCTACTTTAATAACCGGTAACGCACCTCTGTGCTGTCTATTGACTGATCACAAAGAAGAACTGATCACGTTAAACTTTGGCGAAAAATATGTTTATAGAGGCGCTAACCTTGAAAAAGATATAGACGTGGAAAATACAAATTAATTAGAAGAAGTGAAAAAAAGTAGTTTTACTTTTATTTATCCAGTGCCAAGATTTTGCACAAAATTACTTTATTTAAAGCTGACATATCTCTTAAAAAGTTCAAATTTTTCATTCAATTTTAACCCTAGCATGTCAGATAGAAAAATTCCAAAAATTTATAAACTTACTTTTAATTAAACAAATATTTTTCAGAATTGTCATATGACATATTTCCGAACTGATTTCCTTTATCAAGAGCTTCTTTTGAAATAGTCACCAAAAACTTTATAAGATTTTTTACACCTCTTAACCTTGCGCATTATCGGTAAATGAAAGTATAATAAGATTGAAACGTCACTTCTACGGCCGGTTGTGATGTTGAATTTTGCTCGATTACACAGATTTATATTTTTAGTTATAGTAAAAGATCAGTTGTTTCAAATTAATTCGTTACGATCAACTATTTTCATTGTTCAGCTTCTAATTCGTTTTTCGAATAAAATATAGCAATT
>JAJIZJ010000163.1:0-60653 GCA_022606455.1 Callitettix versicolor | reverse complement strand
AAAAAATATATAAAGATTTTTCACGCATCACCATGGCCTAACAAACGTGTCAGTTAGGTTTTGGAGTACTCTTTAAAAAAAAATAACGGTTTTTTTCACGCATCACCATGTTAGACTTAACAACCGTGTCAGTTAAAGTTTGAAGTACTATTTAAAAAAATTAACGGTTTTTTTACACATCGCCCAACAACCATGTCAGTTAGGATATGTTGTATTCTTTAAAAAAATATAAAGGTTTCTTTACGCACCACCGTGTCAGTTAGGATATGAGCCTAGAATTCTTTAAAAAAATATAAAGGTTTTTTCACGCATCACCGTGTTAGGCCTAACAACCGTGTCAGTTAGGATATGTAGAATTCTTTAAAAAAATATAAAGGTTTTTTCACACATCATCGTGTAGGCCCAACAACCGTGTCAGGATATTTCGTATTCTTTAAAAAAATAAAAAGGTTTTTCCACGCATCACTGTGTTAGACCTAAAAACCGTGTTAGTTAAGTTACTCTTTAAAAAAAATATAACGTTTTTTTTCATGCATCACCTTATTTAGCCCAACAACCGTGTTAGTTAGGTTATAAGTACTATTTAAAAAAAATTAATAAAGGTTTTTTTAATGGATCACCGTGTTAGGCATAACAACCATGTTAGTTAGCTTATGGAGTATTATTTTAAAAAACTATAAAGTATTTTTCACGCATTACCATAGTAGACCTAAAAACCGTGTAAGTTAAGGTTTTCAGTACTATTTTTAAAAAAAAAGTTTTTTTTCACACATTACCGTGATAGGCCCAGCAACCGTGTCAGTTAGGATATGTAGTATTCTTTAAAAAAAATATAAAGGTTTTTCACGCATCACAGTGTTAGGCCTAACAGCCGTGTCAATTAGGTTATATAATATTCTTTAAAAAGTAAAGGTTTTTTTTACACTTCACCGTGATAGGCCTAACAATCGTATCAGTTAGGATATGTAGTATTCTTTAAAAAATATAAAGGTTTTTCACACATCACCGTGATAGGCTCAACATCCGTATCAGTTATGTTATGTAGTATTCTTTAAAAAACATTATACAGGTTTTTTCATGCATTACCGTGTTAGGCCTAACAACCATGTCAGTTAGGATATGTAGTATTCTTTAAAAAAATATAAAGGTTTTTCACAAATCACAGTGTTAGGCATCACCAACAACCGTGTCAATTAGGTTATGTAGTATTCTAAAAAATATAAAATTTTTTTCACCATCACCATGATAGGACCAACAACCGTGTCAGTTGGGATCTGCAGTAGTCTTTAAAAAAATATAAAGTTTTTTCACGCATCACCGTGTTAGGCCTAACAACCATGTCAGTTAGGATATGTAGTTCTTAAAAAAAATGTAAAGGTTTTTCACGCATCACCGTTTTAGGCCTAACAACCGTGTCAGGATATATAGTAGGCTATTTGAAAAAAAAATATAATGGTTTTTTCATGAATCACCTTGTTAGGCCTAACAACCGTGTCAGTTTGGTTATGCAGAATTCTTTTAAAAAATTGGTTTCTTATCACCCGAAACCCGTGTTAGTCGTATTTTTTGTTTTACCGATTTACAACACGTTACTGATTCTCGCCGGGTACCAATTTTGAGATTATGTTGGTCACTTTTATTTTAGATTTTATCTTACTTCTCGTGCTTTCATATTTTGGATTCTTGCTCTTGGGCACATAATAAAGCATTTTAGTAACAAAAATATCAAAAAATATAGGTTTTTATTGACATTTTCAAAATTCCTTTTTATTTCAATTACGATAATGTGTTCGAAAATACGATAAATTAACTTAGCTAGTTTTTAGCAACATAACCTAAATTTTGTAATAGCAGATGAGTTTTTCAATGAATTCAGCTTAACTCTAAGAATTAATATAAAACATATGAGCTTCAAATAAAACTATCAAAATTAAATTAAAAACTCATTTCATATACTTAAATTAGTGTACCTTCTTCGTAGTGTATGTAGTGTAGTGGTTATTGCGTTTGCCTGACGAGCGCAACATCCAGATTCGATCCCGGTAGAAACACCGTAATTTTAAATTATAATTAATGTAATATGAGACTTGAGACGCGCAAAATATACTGTTATATTTTTATATAAACATTTTCCTCGCATCAAGCACTCCGTAAAATCCAACTTTACAACCAGCCCTGTAAAATGATAAATATTAAAAAAACCCTCTCCATATTATTAACGTTGGAACTAAATGGGTCGAATCCCGAAGAAAATATAATAGCTTAATTACCCAATGATTTAACTGGACATTAATTCTTATCATTATAGAAAACAAGCAATTTATTCGGATAGCATGAGAGAGTCACCAGCTGTGCGAAGAAGCGCACAGTATCGACCAGAGGTGATCGTTGCAGTACACGTTTTTTGCGAAACTAAGTTGTTTTGTCGGTAACGGGACAAAACATTTAATTCAAAAACGGCATACCACTCTGTAAGCTAACGGCGGTTGACGATTTTGATATTTTTCTCAATAAAATAGACTCATTAAACAAAAAACGTATTTTATCGCTATTTCATTAAAAAACCAATAAGAGCTTCGTCTTAAAGTAATAACTAAATATTTGGTATAATCTTCTGATTTTCTCAAACTTTGCTCTTATATGTATATTCACAGTTGATATTAGTTTAAGGAATATAAAATAGTGGAAATTTACAATTTTGGAGTAAATAAAAAAATACAAATTCTCTTAGTCAGATATAAATGTGTTTCCTTTTAATTATTTGTTTTATGAGTTGATTTAATATTTATTCTTACTTGAACGAAATTTGAAGTAAATATAACTAAGCCTTTTTGAGATAATAAACGTTCTGGTTTTCGTTGGTAGCTAAAGAACGACAATTTTATATAGATTAGCGCGATTGTGCAACTACGGGTAACGCCCTCTGACTCTTATACAGAACAGATCTGATTAAAGTAAATTTGGCGAAAATGATGTTTGTAGCGGCGCGAATTTGAAAATTAAAAAAAAATAGTTAGAGGTAGTTAAGTTAAAGTAGTTTTTACTTTATCTAATGATAGTTTTTTGCACAAAAAGAATTTATTTAAAGCCTCTTTAAAATTTAAAATTTTTCTTCCCCCTTTAATCCTATCATGACGGATCAAAAAATCTGAAAACAATTTTAAATTTATTTCAATTAAAAAAAATATTTTTCAAAATTGTCATATTACATATTTCCGTAGGGCTTAGTTATTTACCTTAACAAGAACTTATTTTTTTGAAAGAGTGACCAACAACCTTATAGGATCTTTTTACACCTCTTAACCTTGCGCAGTGTTGGTAAATGAAAGTATAAGAAGATTGAAACGTCACTTTAACACGTATCATGATCTAGGGCTGGTTGTGATGTTGGATTTTGGACACTTACACAGATTTATATTGTTACGTATAGTAATTCATTTTCAAAAATAGCACTTACAAACTCAATACATATTTTAAAAGCATACGCTTGCCAATTTTTATTTATTTGTTAAATAATTGAATGTAGAAATGTGAGTCTATTTTTGCTAAATGTATTAACATAATTAAAGATTGTTAAGCAGGCTATTACTCGAATCACATTGACTATTTTATATTTAACTTATTATTCGGACATGCTTAAAAGTTATTTGCACTGTTAAACGAAAGATTTTGAAATTTTAGGAAACTAATTATTTATTGTAATTGCTTCCAGGGTACCTACGAAATTAAGAACTGGATTTTTTTTGTGACAATTTCGACACCCATTTTTCCATACGGATTTTACAAGGCTACTATCACCATATCAGAGGACAAGAAGGTCCTCATGTGCTTCATCTTTGAGGGAGAAGTGATACCGATAACCAAAGGCATATCTTAAACGTAAATGTATATTGTGTGGTTTCCACCTCATTTTTATAAAAAAATAAAGCTTTATTTGTTAGCGGTTTCATGACATATATATTTATTTTATTTGACACTAAACGGAATGTAACAAATGGACAAGGGTAAACAATCTCGATAATTTTTAGCTAAAAAAAAATGTGACAATTAAGTGAAACAAAAATTTAACCAAAAAAAAAAAACGATGAAGGAATCAGTGTTCATTGCTGGTTTGTTGTACAGTTATTTTATTATATTACTGATCTTATTGCTGAATTAAAAGTATACAAAAATGATAATAAAGATAACAGACATCTATAATATAATTATGACAATATGAATATCGTTCTTACACATGATATCATATTGTGAATGATTCATAATAAATGTATAATTGTGATGGCTGTGGCTACGCATGTAATACAACGGCGTTAGTTAATAATTTTTATATTCCGTATTTTAATATTTATGTTCATGAAAATAATAAATAGGTATATTTAAATATCATAAAAAAAAAATAAATACACAAGTACATTTAGTCAACAATGGATTTAAACTCATTGCCTCGCCATTGTATTTTCAAAAGCAGAAATCATATCACTGAGCTTTGAATCAATCTGCTCACTGATGGTCGTAAACTTTCATTAAGTATACTAATAAAGTGTATACGTCCATAGATTTGTATTTTATTGCTATCACGATTTGCATAAAAACGATTACGTTCGCTTGAAGAAGTCTTCACTTAAGGAATAATTTTCAATCACAGAGGCTACCATATTTTCCTCAATCGTAAATAGAAGTAAAAACTTTTTTCAATTAATAAATACAGTTATTTCTCTATTGATATTTTCCTTCATGACATCTACAGAAAATAATCACTCCTATTATTTTTTATACCTACATATTTTGATTAAATCTGTACTTTCATGAAAACCTTAAACAAGAGTATTAAACTCCTTTCGATTTACTCTCATACTGTAATGTTGTATTTTCAATTCAATACAGAGATTTTTGTATTATGAATCTTCGGCAATGAAGTTAATTCAGAATATCTCTGATATTTCTAAGACATTTTGTAGATATAGTGCCATCCAGGTTTTTAGCAAATTACTTTTAATTTGAACATAATTAAATTTGTATAATATTGCACAAAAGTAAGTTGTAAATTAAATAGCACAATGGCGTGCCTGTGTTTCACTGGCTGTATGGACCAACGGCGTCCATGGAGATCATTCTTGCATTTCCCCCTATTGACATTTATATCATGGAGGATGCACGTAAAACAGCTTTTAGGCTGCAGGGTGGTGGTATGTGGCTCCCTCTACTTTTTGGCTTGCTTGAATCAGATACAAGATCAAAGATCCGATCTTATTAATGGGGACGGATAAAATGGTTAATAATCTCATATTATTTAGGCCCTTTGATGTTAATTTAACCTTTGGAGGAAAAGATGGATTCTTGGAAGAACCTGGAGACAGTGTGGTATACAGATGGCTCTAAGACAAAGACAGGCTCTGGTGCTGGAATGTACGGCCTGAGACCGGTGTTACAGAAAGTTATTACCTTCGGACAGAATGCAACAATACTCAAGGCTGAAGTGATGGCCAATAATGACTGTGTTAGGGAGAACGTAAACCGTGGCTTCAAGAAGGCACGTATTCATATTCATACCGGTAGTCAGGAAGCAATAAAATCACTTGCGGGTCCTGCAATACAGTCCAAGCTGGTCTGGAAGTCTTGGAAGAACCTCGACGCTCATACTCTATGCAACCGGGTAACTCTTCACTGGGTTCAGTGGCATAGATGAGTTGAGGGTACTGAGGAGGCAGAACGACTGTCTGGACGTGGATCTGTATCTGAGTTTAACGACTTTAGGGATCTCTCAATAGTTGGCCAGGACTGTTATTAACAAGTGGATTATGAATCAACACCAGCTTAGATGGGATAACCATGGGCATTTCCATAGTAAGCAGCTCTTACGTAATTTATTTTTGATGGAATCGAAGGGGCAGTGGATGTCCTGGGCAAAGCACTACTCAGGAGGTTAGGTTACACCAGTATAGAAATCAATGAGAATTCTGTTCACTTTAGACAATCTATTGTGATTGAGTTAACACCTGTATCAGAATATTTGTGAACTCTATAAACTGTTTGATTATACGGGCTGTGGAACAAAAAAAACATTAATGTTATTTTAAGCCAGTATGGAACGTAAGAAGAATTTTATTTACCTTAAAAAATTAGTTTGATTAAGAGTGGCGTGTGTGAAATTGTATTTGTGAACTTTATTTAAATTTATGATCATACGGGCTGTGAAGCAAAACAACAAAGAGTTTAGTTGAGTAAGCAAGGAGAATTGCGTAAAGTTTGGCAAATATAGTTTGTTAATTGGAAGCAGCGATAACAGAGTTAATATTATGATATAAGAATAATCAAGATGAGAGATGTTTATTTAAAAGTTGTACATTTTCGTAAAGGAATAGGGAAAAACATGTGCTGATTGAATTGCAAACCGTTTTAAATATCACAGCATTAAGTTTGGAGTAATCAGATCTCATCAATTTGGCAAATTCTGGTGATTGATCATGATTTGCCTACATTTTGTCTATACATTTTGTCTATATATACAATATATATTTTTAAAAGATATTTGCACTGTTAAACGAATTGTGTTTGAAATTCTACGAAACTAATTATTTACTGAAATTGTTTCCAGGGTACCTACGAAATTAAAAACTGAATTTTTTTGTGAAATTGTCGACACCCATTTTTCCATACGTGTTTTACATGGCTACTATCGCCGTATCAGAGGACAAGAAGGTCCTCACGTACTAAAAGGTCCGCTAACCAAAAGAACAGTTTAAGCATAAATTTGTATTGTGTGGTTTCCACCTGATTTTTATAAAGAGATAAAACTTTTGTGTGCTTTTCACTAACATTGCTGTTTATTTCGTTGTATGATTATTTCAAACAAATTTGGTATAATATGTCCAACACACACACACACACAATAAACAAATAAATAAAAACACAATCATTACAACCTGAAACGGAATTATTTTACTACTTACCATAAGAAATAATGTTTGGCAGACAAATGGGTTTCATTGCAACAAATATTTGCAACAAAATAGTTAAATTCGTTAAGAGTGGGCATTTAGTTAAATTGTTTAAATTGACAAGAGTCAAGAATACGTTGTATATATAAAAGAGGCTTGCTTACAGTTAAGGCCAAGCAGGAAAAAGATGAAATTAACTGCAAGTCTTTGCAAAGGCTAATGTAATAAGTTTTCTGGACTTATAAAAATTTCGAATAAAATCCAAAAAAGAAAAAAAAAAAAATGTATATAATAAGTATATATATATTTTATATATATATATATATATATATATATATATATATATATATATATATAAAAGGTATTGTGATTTATCATAATATGTATTATATATATATATATATATATATATATATATATATATATATATATATATATATATATATATATATAAGTAATGCAAGTGTCTGAATCAGTTCTGAATTCAAAGTCCCAGGTCTGAGTCTTAAGATAATTGTTGCTCCAATAGGTCATTTTCGAAAGGAAATTCTCAAATAAAAATTATAGAAAATCCAAAAACCTTTTATAAAAAAAATACAATAAATTATTTAGAAATTAAATGAATAAAACAATTAGGTATTCATACAATACTTCTTTTTGTTAAAATAGTTTCATAATAATAGAATACTAATGTTGTTTTTATTGTTTATTCAAAAACTTCCCATCACTTGAATATATGAGTTAATGTACCAAGTTTGAATGAAAAGTAAAATTATAGTAAATTCAGGAAATACAAACAAAAACCTGATGTCGCGTGAAGTTCATTCTCGTTTACTTAAACTCTAAACCTATAAATTTCTTTTATTCGTTATTTATTACACTGAATTGAGTTATAAATCTTAACTTGATTTTTCGGTTTTCACTGGAAGTTCCAAAACCAATATTTTTTTGGAAAGCACACGAGTTTATTGATTACTTTTAGACAAAATGTAGGCAAATCATGATCAATAACTTTATATGTGGTTTGAAAAATATCGAGTTTGTATTATTTTTGGAAGATTATGACACTAAGAGATCTTGAAACTGAAAAGACAAATATAGCTAAAAGACACATTTATGTGTTAGGATATTACACCCATAGGCCTATAACAAATTTCACCCGAATAATAAATATATCTTTGTCTATAGTTGGTTAGAAAAGAACGGTGATTGTTAGATCTTCATACAGTGGACTTCTTATGAAAATGAAAAAAATGGGCACCCTAAATACACTTTGTTGTTAATTTTGAGTTAAACGTCAAAGAGTGAAAATAAGTACAATTTCAGTTCAAATCCATTAATTTGGGCCTAAATTGTACGCTTTATTCAAGAATTTACAAAATCGCAGGCATAGGCATCATTGCCACCAGAATTTGCCAAATTGATGAGATCTGATTACTCCAAACTTAATGCTGTGATATTTAAAACGGTTTGCAATTCAATCAGCACATGTTTTTCCCTATTCCTTTACGAAAATGTACAACTTTTAAATAAACATCTCTCATCTGGATTATTCTTATATCATAATATTAACTCCGTTATCGCTGCTTCCAATCAACAAACTATATTTGCCAAACTTTACGCAATTCTCCTTGCTTACTCAACTAAACTCTTTGTTGTTTTGCTTCACAGCCCGTATGATCATAAATTTAAATAAAGTTCACAAATACAATTTCACACACGCCACTCTTAATCAAACTATTTTTTAAGGTAAATAAAATTTTTCTTACGTTCCATACTAGCTTAACATAACATTAATGTTTTTTTTTGTTCCACAGCCCGTATGATCAAACAGTTTATAGAGTTCACAAATATTCTGATACAGGTGTCAACTCAATCAAAGTAGATTGTCTAAAGTGAACAGAATTCTCATTGATTTCTATACTGGTGTAACCTAACCTTAACTTTGTTGTATTGTTCCAGGGTCCGTACAGTATTATATTTAAAAGGGTCTACAAATGCGATGATACAGGCGAAGATGCATTTATTTACAAAACCAAATTTTACAAAGTGAACAGAACCCAACTAGCTTACAGAGATAACTTCACAGCATCGTGTGGCCTGACCGACCACATGCAAGTAATTTGATATATTATTGGTTGTAGTCAATGTTGTTTCATAATAATCAACAATTAAATAACTAGAACGGAAAAAGTGCATTATATATGAATGTTATTTTGCAATTAAAAATTAATCTTTCAAACAAAATTACACAAGCTTTTTCATTTTCAGGTAGTTCATCCAAAAATCTGTTTTGTAGTTATTGACAAAAAGTCCTTAAAGTGGGTCTAACTACTAAAAATCATTAACATAGTTTTTTATTAAATTTTATTCTATACGAACTTTTGAAATTATTATAATATATTTAAAAAAAAGAGAAATTACGTACAAGAAAGTTGAGCGGAAAAATGAATTTGTCAGAGTTAATCTTCAGTTCTTCCTGTATACTTATTGAAAATGATTGTATAATATTTTATCACCATTTATTTCAGTAACAAAGTGTTTTTTGTAAAGTTGTAGTGGTGTACACATAAAGTTAATTTTAAGTGTTGTTTTCTATTGCTTCCGTCACAAAAGAAAATAACAGTTATTGCGTTTTTTTGCAGTTAACAATAGACTTGAGCGTGATGGGTAATGGAGGTTGGAAGGATAATTTCATGCACATAAAACTGGAAAAAGCTTGCAATGACTTGCGTAAGATCTATCCTGGATTGATGGAGTCTCTCATTCAGGCTGCTGGAGTAGCGTACCACTGCCCTATGTCTGCAGTGAGTTGGTTGAAATATGTTTTTTTTTTGTTCTTTATTGTTGTTGTTGCTGCTGTTTCTGTTACTTCTGTTTGATGTTTATATTCTGCGCCAGTTAGACTAATGAGGACGTGGGACTGGTGTTAATGGAAAATAAAGCTTAAGGACTCAGAATGAAAAACTTGTTATATTCTGAAATGAACCTAAGGAACAATCTGTGTTTATGAATGTATTTTTTAGTAATCATCTGACAAAAATTTTTTTGTTATTGAACTAAAATTAAAAATGTATCGTTCTTCTTATCTTTCTTCTAATTACAATTACAATAATTTGTTCTTAAACACGATAAATTATTATAGCCTTTTATCAATATAACGTAAAACTTGAATAACCAAAACTAGTGCCTATGAACTGTTTAATGAAATCCTTTGATCTCTTTGAATAATATAAAACGTATGATATTTTAATAAAACTATGACAGTTAAATTAAAATTTTATTTCATATACCTAAATTGGTGAAACAACTTCGTTGTTTCTGTAGTGTAGTGGTTGTCGTATGTGTCTCACTCGCGCATTGTCCATGTTCGATCCCGGCGGAAACACAGTAATTTTAAATTATAATTAATGTCATATGATACTTGCGACACGCCAAATATACTGTTATATATCAATATAAACATGATCCCCGCATCACGCGCTCCACAAAATCCAATATCACATCCAGGCCTAAAACATGATAAATATTAAAAAAATCTTCTCTATATTATTAACGTTGGAACCAAATGGGTCGAACCCATATGATAAAATAATAGTCTATATACCTGATTACTTATCTGGCCAAAATTTCGTATCCAGATAAAACAGTTCTGCCATAAAAAACCAGTTGAGAGTTTCGTGTTAAAGTTATAACTAAAAATTTAGTATAATTTTCTTATTTTCTTAACCTTTGCTCTTATATGTAGATTTACAGTTGAACTCGGTTTAAGGAATATGAAATAAAAGTAATTTACACTTTTGGAGTAAATAAAAAATACAAAATTCCCTTAGTCAGATGTAAATAAATTTTCTTTTAAGTTTTGGTATTAAGAGTTGATTTAATATTTTTCTTACTTGACCAAAATTAGGAGTAAATATGTCTAAATCATTTCGAGAAATTATTACTACGTTCAAATTTTCGTTGATAGCTTAAGAACAACAGTTTTATATAGATTAGCGTGATTGTGCGTATACCGATACAGTGCCTCTGGTACTTAAACAGAACAGAACTGATCACTTTAACATGTGGGGAAAAAATGATGTTTATAGCGGCCCGTACATTGAAAAGATGTAGACGTGGACGATAAAAATTATTTAGAGGTAATTAAGTAAAAGTAGTTTTATACTTTTATTTATGTAGTGCCAGTTTTTTGCCATAAAGTGTTTATTTAAATTCTACATATCTCTTAAAATCTTCAAATTTGCCATCCCACTCTAATTTCCAAAAATTTTTAAACTTACTTTAAATTACAAAAATTAGTTTTCAGAATTGTCACTTTACATATTTCAGTACTGATTTACCTCAACAAGAGCTTCTTTCGAAAGATTCAATAACAAACTTATACAATTTTTTTACACCTCTTAACCTTGCGCATTGTTGGTAAATGAAAGTATATTAAGATTGAAGCGTCACTTTATCACGTATCATGATCTAGGGCTGGTTGTGATGTTGGATTTTGCGCACTTACACAGATTTATAGTGTTACGTATAGTAAAAGATCAGTTGTTTTACATTAATTCGTAAGGATCAGCTGATTTCATTGAACAGCTGATGGCTATATTAAGTTTCAGGTTATGTTGTTATGTAATATGACAAATTTCCCGTCTTTTCGAATGAATTGTATTAATTAAAGTAAAAAAGAATATTAAACACGAAACATGATTTTTACAAAACGATAACAGAAATTTCCTTTTTTTATATTTTGGAATCTAATGCATTTCACAAATAGCACTTACGAATTCAATACATGTTTTAAAAGCATACGCTTGACAATTTTTTTTAATTTCTTAAGTAATTGAATGTGGAAATGTGAGTCTATTTTTGTTCCATTTATTAACATCAATGAAGATATTCAAGTATTACTCGAATCAGTGAGTTGCATTGTTAAACGATTGTGTTTGACATTCTACGAACTAATTATTTACTGTAATTGTTTTTAGGGTACCTACGAAATTAAGAACCAAAATTTTGTTTGTGACAATTGCCACACCCATATTTCCATACGGATTTTACAAGGATCAATGTATTTGAGGACAAGAAGGTGCTCACGTGCTTCATCTTTGAGGGGAAGTGGTACCGATAACCAAAGGCACAACTTAAAAGTAAATTTGTACTGTGTGGTTTCCATCTGATTGTTATAAAAAAGCACTATTTTTTAGAATATTCAAAAATATATTTATTTTATTTGATAGTAATCTGATTGTAATAACGGACAAGAGTAAAAAATCAAAATCGTATTTAATTATTAAAAAAAATTGACAATTACGTGAAATGAAAATGTAACCAGAGAAACGTTGAAGGAATCAATGTTCATTGCTGGTTTGTTGTGGTACAATTATATTACTGATTTTATTGCTGAATTTACAATTTACACAAATGATATTTTAGATAAGAGACATCTACAAAATAATTATGGCAATGTGAAACGTCACTCTTACGCAGTGTATCACACTCTGAATACTTTGTAATAATTGTATAATTGTGATGGCTGTGGCTACGTATGTAATACAACGGCGTTAATTATTAATTTTTATATTTTATATTTTAATGTTTATGTTAATAATTAAAAATATACATATTAAATAAAAAAAAGTCAAAAATGGATATGAACTCTAGCTATTGTATTTTCAAAAGCAGAAATCATATCACTGAGCCACAAAACAATCAGCTCACTGATAGTCTTAAACTAACTTTAAAAATACTATTAATGTGTATACGACAAGAATGTTATTGCTGTCTTGTGTTTCTACTTTGTTCCTCGTACAAAAAAGTTCTACGCTTACTTGAAGAAGTCTTCACTTAAGAAATAATTTACAGTAAAGACTACAATCTTTTTCTTAATCGTAAATAGAAGTGAAAACTTTTTTATGTTGAAAAAATAACGTATATTACTCTATTGATATTTTCCTTATCAATTTCTGGCTTCGCTCTATTTTTGGGCATGCTAGAATCAAGATCAACAAGCCGATCGTATTAATGGGGAGGGATCAGATGGTTAAAAATCTTATAGTATTTAGACCTTCTGATCTTAATTTAACCTTAAGATCGTGTGTTTAAAAAACCTAAAGACATAGTGTGTTATACAGATAGCTCCAAGACAAACACAGGCACATGTCCTGGAGTGTATGCCCTGAGCCTGGGGTTAGAGGACGTTATTACCCTATGACAGCATACAACAGTATTCCAGGTCGAATGATGGCATTAATGACTTTGTTCGGGAGAACGTAAATCGTGGCTTCAAGAAGGCATGTATTCAAATTCATAACGATAGTCAAGCAGCAATAAAAGCATTAGCGGCTCCTACAATACTGTTAAATCTGATCTTGGAGTGTTGGAAGAACATCGACGCTCATACTCTTTGCAACCGAGTAACTATTCACTGTGTTTTGTGGCATAGGGGAGTTGAGGGTAATGAGGTGGCAGACCGACTGGCTGGACTTGGATCTGCATCTGATTTGAACGGACCTGAGCCGACTTTAGGGATCTATGAATAGTTGGCCAGGGCTGTTATTAACTGGTGGATTATCAATCAACACCAGGTAAGATGGGATAACCTTCACGGGCATTGCCATAGTAAACGCCTCTTAAGTAAAATTTCTTTTGATGGAATCGATAGGTCAGCAGATGTCCATGGCAGGGCACTACTAAGGAGGCTCATTACAAGGCACGTGGTCTGAGAGTGTATATAAACAGGATAGGAATGTACCATGGAGAAACCGTTTGTAGATTGTGCAGGAAGAAGGAGGAAACTGCAGGACACATAATTTATGATTGTAAGGATCTTGCTAGTAAGAGGCTAGAGGTTTTTGGTTTTCAATACCCAGGGATCTTCAGCAGAGTGAGCTAGTCGGTGGGTTCCTGGAACTTCTTAGGGGCACCAATCTGCTGAACTTGGTATTTAAGAGGTTTCGTTGAACAATCGATCAGTTGATGGCAGTACCAGAGGTTGAATAATCCATTCCTCTAGTGTTAACCGAATCTAATCTAAATAGCACAATAAAATAAAAGATTAAAAAAATTAACAAAATATTATTAACCGTTTTTCAATCCGTATTGAGAGCCTACGTTTAATCGAATATCATAAATGCAATAAAAAATTACACAACTTTCTCATATGAAATCTTTTCTTTATACGAATCCGACTGGAAGGCTAATGACAAAAACATCTAAATAATTTTTTGATGATATCCTAATATAATGGTTGTAAGAACCCAATTTCGTCGAAGTTAGCCGTTTGCTAAGTCGAAAATCCTAATATAAACGCAATAAAAGGAAACTAAAAATTCTGTAAATTACCAAGTTAGAATTAAATCCTTGTAAATAATGTGCCCTTGAAAAAGGGGAAAATTATGACAAAGAAATTTTTTGGCGAATAAATGTTTGTACTAAACGCGTTCTTTTGTTACAAAAACACTGCTACAGATTTTGAAGAAAGTTGTATAAATATATAGAAAAAAATTAGAGCAAAACAAATACTTTAAAAGGCTAAAAATCTAGTAAATCCTAGATAAATAGAGAAAATGTTTAGATTAGAAGGATTGAAAAAGGGCTATTAGGAAAAAGTATTATAAAATAATTAATATTCAAGTTAACAAATTCTGGATAAATTCACTTAAAAACTTTAAATGAATAATTCATATCAATGGAAGATAAGATAGTTTTTATTGATAATTTTTGAAGTAGTGGAATAATTAATAATTAAATATTTAAACAATAAATATAATATTTCCTGAAGCAAAATACTTAGAGTTGACTTTCTAATTTAAATGTTTCGAGGAAGACAATAAAAAATAAAATGACGTTTATAAATTCACAAATTCAGTACCAGGAGAGATAGAAATTTGGTAGATAAGGAGCGGCTAATATTTTTTGATCTACAAAAAGCATAATACGAACAAGTCCTTCCTGCTCAACCAGGTTAGCCAACACAATTTCATAAAACTATTATTATTATAGAAAATAATAAATTAAGAAAACGAGTGAAAAATGACCAACAGGAAGGCATCCCAAGACGGAAATTTCGTTTAATAAAGGAAAATCGTACTCAAATATTTCTTTTTAAAAATTGGTAGACCTTGAAGTAGAATACCAACCTGAATAAGTTATTTTGGCAAAACAGACTCTTCACTTGATTTTGGGATTCGGTTAGATAAGGTAGCTTTAAACCATGTTTGAATTTTCTTAATATATTGATTATTAAAATTGAACTTTTTACGTTTAAATATTTATCATTTTTATCTTTTAATAAAAGAAGAAATGTGTAAGTTATATGAATATTTAGGTTTTGTTGAAAAATATAGTTTTCGAAAACCAAAGAAAATATGATGGTTACATAAATGTTTACGTTTTTTTGTTTTAAAAGTATAGAACAAATTTATTAGTATTCAATGTCGATTAGGTATAACATATCTATTCATTTTCTAGATTAGATTAGATTAGAGACTAGATGAAGGGATAGTACAACCTCAGGCACTGCGATAGTTTGACCTATTGTGGTCATTCAAAACAAAACAAAAAATATCCTTGCGACATATCATTATTTTGATTTTTTTATCAGCTGTTCTGCAAATAACACAGGATGTAGGTATCTGAACAGGAAGCATAATGTTTGGGTACTTTGTTCATAATAAACAATAATGCTATTGTCCAAGAAAGTCATTCGCAAGTCCGCATTAGGATGAGTTACATTTGGGTACGTTTTGTGGTTATTTTTCTCGTTTGCATTATTGCAGGCAAATGTGGAAAGAGATTCGCGGTAAGTTTTAAATTAAAAATAATTTCCATGTCTAGCTGAAGTCATAAAAACATATTTACAAAAAAAATGTTAACGTATTTTGAAATTCTGATATTGGCATCTTAATTTGCATTAAAATCTGCATTTATTATCATTTTAAATTACTTTTATATTCTAAATTAAATCCTGTCAACAGCCAAATTATTGCACTTTTAATGATTTAAAAATGATTAAAAAATTAATAAATTCACAGAGGAAGCAATAAAGTCTCATCAATGTTACGAAATTTTGTATATTCTAATTCAAAAGCCAAATTTTTGAAGTTAATAAAATATATTCTGGATAAGATATATTTTTGGTTTTCACTGAAAAATTTCATGCTTTAATTTATATTAAATTTATGTAATTTATGTATATAAATTATTACTTTACTAAAATAGTTTATGTTTCATTGGCAAAGCCGTGATGGGTAATGCTATATATATATATATATATATATATATATATATATATATATATATATATATATATATATATATATATATATATATATAGGTAATGTAATTGTCTGGATCAGTTCTGATTTAAAGGTTCCGGTAGGTGTCTTAAGATGATTGTTGCCTTAATAGCATATTTTCTACAGGAAAGACTAATAAAAAATGTATAAAAACCTACAAACTTTTAGAAATTATATAGAAATTGTCTGAATAAATTAATTCAGTAATCTTACAAGACTTCTTTCTGTTAAATTGTTACATAATAATGGAATAACATTAGTTAATATTATTGGTAATTGAAAAGCATGTCATCACCTGAATATACGAGTTCATGTACCAAGTTTGAATAAAAAGTAAAATTATAGTAAATGCAGGACATACAAACAAAATCTCGCTGGCGCGTAAAGTTCATTTTGGTTTACGTTAACGGTAAACCCGTAATTTTCTTTAATTCAAATTCATTTACACTTAATTCACTTAATTTTAACTCGAATATTCACTAGAAGTTCGAAAACCATGGTTTGTTTGGGAAGAACACGAGTTTTTTTAATACATAAATAATAAAAATATAAGCAAATCATATTCAACACCTGTAAATGAGGGTTAGAATATATTGAATTTGTGTTATTTTTGTAAGGTTATGACACTAAGAGATCTTGAAACTGAAAAACCTAAACATAGCTAAAAGACACATCTATATGTTAAGATATTACACCTATAGGCCTATATCATATTCCACCCAAATAAAAATATTATTCTCGGTCTACGATTGATGAGATCTGATTATTTCGAACTTAACGCTATGATATTAAAAAACAGTTTACAATTCTGTCTGTACATGCCTTTACTAATTCTTTTACCAAAATGTATTACTTTTAAATAAACATCACTCACCTGGATTATTCTTATAACATAAACATAACTCTGCTATCGCCGCTTAAAATTAACAAACTATATTTTCTAAATTTTACACAATTCTCCTTGCTTATTGGTTTAACCTGAACTTAACTCTTTTGTTGTTTTGTTCCACAGCCCGTTTGATCATAAATATAAAGAAAGTTAACAAATATAAATTCACTGACGCCGATCTTAATAAAACAATTTTTTTAAGTAAATAAAATTCTTCTTACGTTTCATACTAGCCTAATGTTCCTTTTTTTTAGCACCACAGCCCGTATGATCACACATTTAAAAGAGTTTACAATTACTCTGACACAAGTGTCAACTCTATCAAAGTAGATTGTCTAAAGTGAACAGAATTCTCCTTGATTTCTATACTGGTTTAACCTAACCGTAACTTTGTTGTTTTGTTCCAGGGTCCGTACAATATTATTTTTAAGAGGGTCTACAAATGCCCTGATATTTGCAAAGACGCTTTTATTTACAAAACCAAATTTTACAAAGTGAACAGAACCCACCTAGTCTACAAAGATAACGTGACAGCTTTACGTGGCCTGACCGACAACATGCAAGTAATTTGATATATTATTGGTTGTAGTTAAAATTGTCTTATATAAATAACCTAATGAACAACTAGAAAGGGCAAAGTGCATTATATATGCATGTTATTTAGCAATTAAAAAAGTGTGGAGCAAAAACAATTACACAAGATTTTCCTTTTTCAGGTAGTTTATCCGAAAATCCAGTTTTGGAGCTATTGTTAAAAGTCCTTGAAAACAGGTCTAACTTCTAAAAATCATTAACACAGATTTTGATTAAATTTTTTTATGTACGAACTATTGAAATTAATATAACAAATTCCAAATAACAAAAGAGGAATTACGTATAAGATCGTTAACCGGAAAGATAATTTTTTCTGAGGTAATCTTCATTTTTTCCTATTTACTTAATGAAGATGTTTGTATAATATTTTTTCACCATTTTTGCAGTAAAAATGGGTTATTTTTTTAAAAAACACATTTGTAGTGTTTTACACATAAAGTTAATTTTTAAAAGATTTTTTTTATTATTTTCGTCACAAAAAAACAGTTATTATTATTTTTTCAGTTAACAATGGATTTGAGCGTGATGGGCAATGGAGGTTGGAAAGATAATTTCATGCACATAAAACTGGAAAAAGCGTGCAATGACTTTCACAAGATGTGCCCTGGATTCATAGAATCTTTCGTTGAGGCTGCTGGAGTAGCTTTCCACTGCCCTATGCCTGCAGTGAGTTGGACAAATATGTCATTTTGTACTTTATTATTGTTGTTGTTGTTTCTGTCTGATATTTATATTCTGTGCCAGTTAGACTAATGAGGACGTGGGACTGGCGTTTATGGATAATAAAACTTAAGGACTCAGAATGAAACAATTGTTTAATTCTGAAATAAACCTAATGAATAAGCTTTATATGATTGTATTTTTCAGTAATCATCTGACCAAAATATTTTTTTTATTGAACAAAAAAAAATTATCTTGTTCCCTTCCTTTTTATTTCAATTACGATAATATGTTCGAAAACACGATAATTTAACTTAGCTAGTTTTTAGCAACATAACCTAAATTTTGTTATAGCTGATGAGTTCTTCAATGAAATCAGCTTAACTCTAAGAATTAATATAAAACATATGATCTTTTAATAAAAGTATCAAAATTAAATTAAAAACTCATTTCATATATTTAAATTGGTGAACTTTCTTCGTAGTTTCTGTAGTGTAGTGGTATCTTGACGCGCGTAACATCCAGATTCGATCCAGCGAAAACACCGTAATTTTTAATTATAATTCATGTATATGAGTCTAAAGTATACATTCATCTCAAGTATAATGAGACTTGAGATGCGCCAAATATACTGTTATATGTCGATATAAACATTTTCCTCGCATCACGCGCCCCGTAAAATCCAACATTTCAACCAACCCTTTAAAATGATAAATATTAAAAAAATCCTCTCCATATTATTAACGTTGAAACCCAGTGGGTCGAACCCAGAAAAAAAATAATAGTTTAATTACCTGATGACTTAACTGGACATTAATTCTTATCATTATAGAAAAAAGCAATTCAGTCGGACAGCATGAGTGAGTCACCAGCTGTGCGAAGTAGCGCACAGTATCGACCAGAGGTGATCGTTTGCAGTACACGTTTTTTGCGAAACTAAGTTGTTTTGTCGGTAACGGGACAAAACATTTAATTCAAACACGGCGTACCACTCTGTAATGTAACGGCGGTTGACGATTTTGATATTTTTCTCAATAAAACAGCCACATCAAACAAAACATGTCTTTTATCGCTGTTTCATTAAAAAACCAGTACAGATCTTCGTATACGGGTAACGTCCTCTGACTCTTAAACAGAACAGATCTGATTACGTTAAATTTGGTGAAAATGATGTTTGTAGCGGCTCGAACCTTGAAAATATATAGACGTGGACGATAAAAAAATATTTAGAGGTAGTTAAGGTAAAGTAGTTTTTACTTTTATTTATGACAGATTTTTGCACAAAAAAATTTATTTAAAGCCTTTTTAAAATTTAAAATTTTTCATCCCCCTTTAATCCTATCATGTCAGATAAAAAAATCTGAAAACAATTTAAATTTATTTTCAATTAAAAAAAATGTTTTTCAAAATTGTCACATTACATATTTCCGTAGGGCTTAGTGATTTACCTGAACAAGAGCTTCTTTTGAAAGAGTCACCAACAACCTTATAGGATTTTTTTACACCTCTTAACCTTGCGCAGTGTTGGTAAATGAAAGTATAAGAAGATTGAAACGTCACTTTAACACGTATCATGATCTAGGGCTGGTTGTGATGTTGGATTTTGGGCACTTACACAGATTTATATTGTTACGTATTGTAATTCATTTTCAAAAATAGCACTTACAAACTCAATACATATTGTAAAAGCATACGCTTGCTAATTTTTATTTATTTGTTAAATAATTGAATGTAGAAATGTAAGTTAATTTTTGCTAAATGTATTAACATAATTAAAGATTTTTAGGCATTCTATTACTCGAATCACATTGACTATTTTATATTTAACTTATTATTCGGACATGATAATAAGTTATTTGCACTGTTAAACGACTGTGTTTGAAATTCTACGAAACTAATTATTTGCTGTAATTGTTTCCAGGGTACCTACGAAATTAAGAATTGGATTTTTTTTGTGACAATTTCGACACCCATTTTTTCATACGGATTTTACAAGGCTACTATCACCATATCAGAGGACAAGAAGGTCCTCATGTGCTTCATCTTTGAGGGAGAAGTGATACCGATAACAAAAGGCATATCTTAAACGTAAATGTATATTGTGTGGTTTCCACCTCATTTTTATAAAAAAATAAAGCTTTATTTGTTAGCGGTTTCATGACATATATATATATTTTATTTGACATTAAACGGAATGTAACAAACGGACAAGGGTAAACAATCTGGATAATTTGTAACTAAAAAAAAATGTGACAATTAAGTGAAACAAAAATTTAACCAAAAAAAAAACGATGAAGGAATCAGTGTTCATTGCTGGTTTGTTGTGGTACAATTATATTACTGATCTTATTGCTGAATTAAAAGTATACACAAATGATAATAAAGATAACAGACATCTATAATATAATTATGACAATATGAATATCGTTCTTAGACAGTATATCATATTGTGAATGATTCATAATAAATGTATAATTGTGATGGCTGTGGCTACGCATGTAATACAACGGCGTTAGTTAATAATTTTTATATTCCGTATTTTAATATTTATGCTTATAATAAATATGAAATATACAAGTACATTTAGTCAACAATGGATTTAAACTCATTGCCTCGCCATTGTATTTTCAAAAGCAGAAATCATATCACTGAGCTTCGAATCAATCAGCTCACTGATGGTCGTAAACTTTCATTAAGTATACTAATAAAGTGTATACGTCCATAGATTTGTATGTTATTGCTATTACGAATTGGTAAAGAAAGTTTAAGTTCGCTTGAAGATGTCTTCACTTAAGGAATAATTTTCAATCACAGAGGCTACCATATTTTTCTCAATCGTAAATAGAAGTAAAAACTTTTTTCAATTAAAAAATACAGTTATTTCTCTATTGATATTTTCCTTCATGACCTCTACAGAAAATAATCACTCCTATTATTTTTTATACCTACATATTTTGATTAAACCTGAACTTTCATGAAAACTTTAAACAAGAGTATTAAACTCCTTTCGATTTACTCTCATACTGTAATGTTGTATTTTCAATTCAATATAGAGATTTTTGTATTATGAATCTTCGGCAATGAAGTTAATTCAGAATATCTCTGATATTTCTAAGACATTTTGTAGATATATTGACATCCAGGTTTTTAGCAAATTACTTTTAATTTGAACGTAATTAAATTTGTATAATATTGCACAAAAGTAAGTTGTAAATTAAATAGCACAATGGCGTGCCTGTGTTTCACTGGCTGTATGGACCAACGGCGTCCTTGGAGATCATTCTTGCATTTCCCCCTATTGACATTTATATCATGGAGGATGCACGTAAAACAGCTTTTAGGCAGCAGGGTGGTGGTATGTGGCTGACCTCTACTTTTTGGCTTGCTTGAATCAGATACAAGATCAAAGACCCGATCTTATTAATGGGGACGGATAAAATGGTTAATAATCTCATATTATTTAGGCCCTTTGATGTTAATTTAACCTTTGGAGGAAAAGATGGATTCTTGGAAGAACCTGGAGACAGTGTGGTATACAGATGGCTCTAAGACAAAGACAGGTTCTGGTGCTGGGGTGTACGGCCTGAGACCGGTGTTACAGAAAGTTATTACCCTCGGACAGAATGCAACAATACTCAAGGCTGAAGTGATGGCCAATAATGACTGTGTTAGGGAGAACGTAAGCCGTGGCTTCAAGAAGGCACGTATTCATATTCATACCGGTAGTCAGGCAGCAATAAAATCACTTGCGGGTCCTGCAATACAGTCCAAGCTGGTCTGGAAGTCTTGGAAGAACCTCGACGCTCATACTCTATGCAACCGGGTAACTCTTCACTGGGTTCAGTGGCATAGGTGAGTTGAGGGTACTGAGGAGGCAGAACGACTGTCTGGACGTGCATCTGTATCTGAGTTTAACGACTTTAGGGATCTCTCAATAGTTGGCCAGGACTGTTATTAACAAGTGGATTATGAATCAACACCAGCTTAGATGGGATAACCATGGGCATTTCCATAGTAAGCAGCTCTTACGTAATTTATTTTTGATGGAATCGAAGGGGCAGTAGATGTCCTGGGCAAAGCACTACTCAGGAGGGTCATGAGGCTCATTACAAGGCTCTGTTGTCTGAGGGTGCGTAAGAATAGGATATTAATGTACCATGGAGAAACCGTTTGCAGATTGTGCAGGAAGGATGAGGAAACTGCAGGTCACATAATTTATTATTGTAAGGCTCTTGCTAGTAAGAAGCTTGGGGTTTTTGGTTTTCGAGACCCTAGGAATCTTCAGCAGAGTGAGCTAGTCGGTGGGTTGCTGAACGTTTTATAGGCACCACTCTGCTGAACTTGGTATTTAAGAGATTTAATTGAACAATAGATCAGTTGATCGCAGTGAAAGGGATTGAATTATTCCTTCCTCTAGTGTTAACCTAATCTAATCTAAAGAGAACAATAAAATAAAAGATTTTAAAAATTAACAAAATCTTATTAACCGTTTTTCAATCAAGATTATAAAAATGTCTGTAGAATGTATTAAAACGAAACTGAAATCTTACAGGCAATGGTTATTAAATTGATAGCTTTTAGGCTTTTAATTATATAAAACACAAAGAAGAAACCAAACAAAGTTTAGTGTTGTTGCTATTCTGGTTGTTGTTTTGAGTTTTTTTTAAATTTTTGTTTTCTTTTTTGTCAGCAAAAACAGTAGTCAGTGCCATAAATAAATTTTAGGAACGTTAAATTTCGACCTTACAAAACTGCTAATGAAATTGTCAATGAATATTATTTTGTTGGTTATGAATTTAAAAAACAACCCATCTTATAGGTTATAAGTTTGGGTAAATATTACTTTTCATTTGTTTTGTCAATTTTTGTAATTTTTGGTCTAGAATGCTTTATTTCGTGCCAAATAATAATAATATTACAAAATATAAAAGTGCAGTAAGTTCGAAAAAAAATTAATTGAAAGTCACCAACTTAACCTAAAAATTAATACTGCGCAAAGGAGCTTACGTGTTTTGTTGCAAAAACAGTTAATTCAATACGTGTAATTATTAATAAACACAAGAGAAACTTTTTGTATAACAAAATTACCTTAGGAACTCAACTAACACGGTTTTCTATGAAATAAGTAATGTGTGAAAATCCTGATTATGGTTTTGTATGATATCAAAACATACGCTTGCCAGTCGCAATGAAACGTTGTTTCTTTACTGATTTTACAATTATTCCTACATTTCAAAAATGAGTGCAATTCTTTAAAGAAGCCATGAGCAATTCTATTTTCAGCTGAGTGAGCTAGTCCGTGGGTTGCTAGAACTTATTAGGAACACCAATCTGCTGAACTAAATATTTAATAGGTTTAGTTACACAATAGATCCTTTTAATCGCAGTGCCAGGGATTGAATTATCCCTTCCTCTAGTGTTAACCTAATCTAATCTAAAGAGAACAATAAAATAGAAGATTTAAAAAATTAAAAAAAACCTTATTAACCGTTTTTCAATCCGTATTGAGTGTTTACGTTTAATCAAATATCATAAATGCAATAAAAATTTACACTAATTTCTCTATACGAATCCGAATGGAAGACTAATGACAAAAACATCTGAATCAGATAAACAAAAACATGTGAATCAGATAAACAAAAACATCTGAATCAGATAAACAAAAACATCTGAATCAGATAAACAAAAACATCTGAATCAGATAAACAAAAACATCTGAATCAGATAAACAAAAACATCTGAATCAGATAAACAAAAACATCTGGAATATTAACGTTAATATCCTAATATAAGTGTTTCAAGAACCCAATTTCGTCAAAGTTAACCGTTTGTTAAGTTTCTAACAATGGGCAAAGAACAGACATCCAACTTTTTCCGGAATAGAATACGCATATCCGTTCAGTTTTTTCATGCATTGCCCATTTTTTCATTTTTTTATTCCGACAATGAAAGCAAAAACAGATAGATCTATTAATGTCTCAAGTTCTCTTCTCGTTCACTATTTTTTGTGTTTAGCGTGTACTTTAATAAATTAAAAAGTGATCTTCGATTAACAAAAACAAGTTGAATGATGAGATAAGTCTTAAATCCAAAGAAAAATATAAAAAAATGCAATGCTCAGAAATATATTTCTAATGTTTGACACAATCAAGTATTTTAAAATTAAAAAAAAATCTGTATATTTTAATGGATGTAAAAGACTAATTTGTGGAATTAAATACGTAAACAGTAACACTGTATTTTATAAATAATTAATATTTTTTTATTTCTAATGGCTGCTCACCTTACCGAACTTACTATCGAAAATGGTTTTTTTGCAAGTTTGATTCAAATCAAACTTAGGTGCCGTTATACGTCTTTTAGATTTAGAGATATAGAGATTTGAATTTATTAGGAATGGAATTTTGGAAAAACTTTCCTGTTTCACATTCAAAACCTAAGATAAACCTGTGTAAGGGCAGCGTAGGAGGAACAGAGACAAGGAGGGGAACTTCTGTACTAAGAATCACTAATACACCTGAAAGATCACAGACAGTACCAAGAAGGAATTTCAGAGAAGAGGAGACAAAATTATATTTTAAGGCAAGAAACGGTTAAGTGTTTTTGATATTAAACATTTAAGGCAATTTCATAATTAAAATTATTGATTATTATAAGTTGTAAATATACATAAGTTGAAAAAGGTCTTGGAACACAGAAATGTTACTAAAGCCAGAGTTATATACGTGTAAAATGGTATAATTGTAAATTTTTAACATATGTTAAAACGTTAACTTTTAATTTCATATATAATAAAGGAAAAAGGGTAGCCTAATACTAAATAATTTAATTAATAAAATTAGGCTATAATTATAATATAAAAAGTAAAAAATAAAAATACTGAAACCGTAAAATAGGTCAGAAAAATCATTTACTTAAATGAATGTATGGAGAAACAACTGTTTCAAAATATAATAAGAGTACGAAGTGTTTTTGTAGGAAATTAAAAAAATGAAGGTTAGTGTTGGAAGGAATGTACTCTGCAAATAGATTAATTAAGCACATAAAATTAAGAATTAGGCTTACAACAATCGTCAGACATTCCAACGATGTGTTTTGGATTTTTAGATAAATAAATTTTTAGTTTAGTTTGTTCCAAAAAGAACGTAAAATTTTCATTAAAATTGTGAAGGAAATTTTGTCATTACTAAATGAAATTAAAATAAAATTTGTGTGTTTAAAGAAAATTTTAAATGAGAAATTGTCTAACATGCACAAAACGAAATGTTAGAACCAGTTTGATAGAGCCAAGCTGTATTTCGCATGTGTGCATGCATGTGTTTGTGTGCGAGCGTGCGCACGATACCGCTTGTTTGACGCGCAGAGAAAAGTGGGAAGCCTTTGTTTGACGAGCAGTGGGAAGCCTTTTTAAATATCTGCTCAAAGGTTCGGTCTAAACGTCGAGCAGGCGTAAAATAATACACTGTCCGGTACAATTTTAAAGTACAAAAATACTGATACAGATTTTGAAAAAATCTTGCATAAATTGATTGAAAAAAGTTAAAGCAAATTGAATTGAGCAAAAAAAGACCAACAGAAATGCATCCTAAGACAGAAACTTCGTTTAAAAAGAATATTATACTGGAACATTTCTTTTTAAAAATTGGTAGACCTTGAAGTAAAGCGGAATATCAGCGTGACCAAGTTATTTTGGCACAACTGACTTTTCGCTTGATTTTGGGATTCAATTAGTTACTGTAGCATTAAACCAAGATTGAATATTCTTAAAACTTTGTTTATTAAAATTAAACTTTTTAACGATTAAATATTTATCATTTTTATCTTTCCAAAAAAGAAGAAATGATGAATTTTATGAATATTTACGTTTCTGTGCAAAATATAATTTTTAATACCAAAAAACATTATTATGGTAAATACATTTTTACGTTTTTTGTGTTTTAAAAGTTTAGAAAAAGATATTTATTAGTATTAAAACTTGATTAGGCAAAACATAACTACTAATTTATTAGATTAGGTTAGATTAGATTAGCGACTAGATGAAGGGATAATACAACCTCAGGCACTGCGATGGAATGATGAATTGTGGCCATTCAAAACAAAACAAAAATATTCTTGCGACCTATTATTATTTTAGTTTTTTGTCAACTGTTCTGAAAACAACACAGGAAGTAGGTAACTAAACAGGAAACATAATTATTGTGTACATTCTTTATAATAAGTAACATTGTTATTGTCCTAAAAAGTCATTCGTAAGTACGCATTAGGATGAGTAACATTTGGGTACGTTTTGTGATTATATTTATCGTTTGCATTATTGTAGGCAAATGTGGAAAGCGATTCGCGGTAAGTTTTTAATTTAAATTAACTTCCATGTCTAGCAGACGTCATAAAAGCGTGTTTAAAAAAATTATCTTAAATTATTTTGAAATTCTGATAATACAATTTAAATCAGCATTAAAATCTGCATATATTAGCATTCTAAATTACTCTCAAAATCCTAAATTGAATCCTGTAAATTGAAAACAGTTAAATTTCGTACTACTAACGGGTCAAAATGGAGTATAGAGTGAAGGATTGCAAAAAAATATTTTTAAATCCACATTTATTAATTACTAACATAAATACTGTAAAAAATTAACTCATATTTCGACATATTACAAAATTCAGTTGATAAAAGGGGAAAAGATTATAAAAAAGTGAATTACAAAAAAGTATTTATCACTATAATTTCTTGAAACTTACAAAAAACTCGGACACACAAATAATTAAACATGTGTATATATGTTTATATGTATATATATATATATATATATATATATATATATATATATATATATATATATATATATATATATATATATATATATATATATATATATATATATGTATGTATGTATGTATGTATGTGTGTGTGTGTGTGTGTGTGTGTGTGTGTGTGTGTGTGTGTGTGTGTGTGTGTGTGTGTGTATTTTTCAGAATTAATTCTTAAATTCACACTAGAAATGTGTATAAATTTATCAAATTGAAAACTTCACTACAGTTCAAATATCAAGAGCTTTATATATGTACGTATATATATATATATATATATATATATATATATATATATATCACTTTCTTTACAAAATGGCTTTATGAGAATACATTTGTATTATTAATCTTTTGTAATATAAAAGAATAGGTCCTCATATAGAAGGAATTTCATCATATATGGTAATGTGTTTAAACAAATGAGTTTTCAAAAAATTAATATATTCACAGAGTTCCCAATAAAGTTTCATATTGTAAACCTTTTATGTTACGTTGGTAAAGCAGTGACAGGTATTGCTAGTACACACACACACACACACACACACACACACACACACACACACACACACACACACACACACACACACACACACACACATATATATATATATATATATATACATACATACATATATACATATATATATCTTATCTTATCTTAATCTTAATCATTATATCTAATTCATATTATATTTCTGAAAGTTTGTGTGTTTGTTTGTTTGTTTGTTATTCAATCACGCTTTAACCACAGGACCAATTGAGATGAAATTTGGTACGAATATGGTTTAAGTATCACAAATACATATAGGCCTATTCCCGTTTTACAAAACGTCATTAT
This sequence comes from Callitettix versicolor, assembly GCA_022606455.1. NCBI lineage: Eukaryota > Metazoa > Arthropoda > Insecta > Hemiptera > Cercopidae > Callitettix > Callitettix versicolor. The sequence continues at coordinate 32,630 of JAJIZJ010000163.1, read as the reverse complement.
ACTACTTACCCAGCCCAAAATAATTATCAGTTTTTAGTTTTGTGGCATGTGTTAATTGTAGTTATTTACTGGACCTGTGATTTAGGTACTTGAGATGAACATAGATTCAATCCTATTTTAAAAATCTTAATCTGTGTTTTATTTATTGCAAAATTATTGCTTTTAATGTAACATTTTCAATTATTTTAGATAAATTTTTTTTCAAAACTGACTTTAATTTGTTACTTTGTGTTTAATTTTCAATATTAAATGTAAAAAAATTCCTACGCAGAGTGCCAAATGTCAGGTAGTATATATATTTGTGTAATTACATTATATGAAAAAATGGTAAATATACAGTGTAGCATATCCTTATTTTTCGATATTTTTGTTACTAAAATGCTTTATTATGTGCCCAAAAGCAAGAATCCAAAATATGAAAGCACGAAGTACGATAAAATCGAAAATAAAAGTGACCAACCTAACCTCAAAATTGCTAACGTGTTGTAAATCGGTAAAACAATAAAAATACGTCAAGCACGGGTTTTGGGTGATAAGAAACCAATTTTTTAAGAGAATACAGCATAACCAAACTGACACGGTTGTTAGGCCTAACAAGGTGATGCGTGAAAAAAACTTTATATTTTTTTAAAAACTATCCTGACACGGTTGTTGGGCCTATCACGATAATACGTGAAAAAACCTTAATATTTTTTTAAAGAATTCTACATAACCTAATTGACACGGTTGTTAGGCCTAACACGGTGATGTGTGAAAAAAATTTTTATTTTTTTAAAGAATACTACATATTTTAAATGACATGGTTTTTAGGCCTAACACGGTGATGCGTGAAAAAACCTTTATATTGTTTTAAAGAATACTACATAACATAACTGATACGGATGTTGAGCCTATCACGGTGATGTGTGAAAAAAAACCTTTATTTTTTTAAAGAATACCACATAACCTAATTGACACGGTTCTTAGGCCTAACACGGTGATGCGTGAAAAACCTTTATATTTTTTTAAAGAATACTATATATCCTAACTGATACGATTGTTAGGCCTATCACGGTGATGTATGAAAAAACCTTTACTTTTTAATGAATACTATATAACCTAATTGACACGGCTGTTAGGCCTAACACGGTGATGCGTGAAAAACCTTTATATTTTTTTTTAAGAATGCTACATTACTAAACTGGCACGGTTGTTGGGCCTATCACGGTAATGTGTGAAAAAAACAAAATTTTTTTAAAATAGTACTGAAAACCTTAACTGACACAGTGTTAGGTCTACCATGGTAATGCGTGAAAAATACTTTATATTTTTTTAAAAGAATACTCCATAAGCTAACTAACATGGTTGTTATGCCTAACACGGTGATCCATTAAAAAAACCTTTATTAATTTTTTGTTTAAATAGTACTTATAATCTAACTGACACGGTTGTTGGGCCTAATAAGATGATGCATGAAAAAACCGTTATATTTTTTTAAAGAGTAACTTAACTAACACGGTTGTTAGGTCTAACATATGATGCGCGAAAAAAACTTTATATTTTTTTAAAGAATACTACATATCCTGACACGGTTGTTGGGCCTATCACGATGATGTGTGAAAAAACCTTTATATTTTTTTTAAGAATTCTACATATCCTAACTGACATCGTTGTTAGGCCTAACACGGTGATGCGTGAAAAACCTTTATATTTTTTTAAAGAATACTAGGCTACATATCCTAACTGACACGGTGGTGCGTAAAAAACCTTTATATTTTTTTTAAAGAATACCACATATCCTAACTGACATGGTTGTTTGGCCTATCATGGCGATGTGTGAAAAAACCGTTATTTTTTAAAGAGTACTTCAAACCTTAACTGACGAGGTTGTTAAGTCTAACATGGTGATGCGTGAAAAAAACCGTTATTTTTTTTAAAGAGTACTTCAAACCTTAACTGACACGTTTGTTAGGCCATGGTGATGCGTAAAAAATCTTTATATTTCTTTAAAAGAATACTGCATAAGTTAACTAACATGGTTTTTCGGCCTAACGCGGTGATGCATTAAAAAAATCTTTATTTATTTTTAAAAAAAGAGTACTCCAGAACCTAACTGACACGGTGGTGCGTTAAAAAAAAACCTTTATTTTAAAAAGAAATTCACCATAACCTAACTGACACGGTTGTTGGTCCTAACACGGTGATGCGTGATCTTTAATGTATATTACGATTGCGGGCAAAGCCGTGACGGGTAACAGGTAATCATATTATATTTCTGAAAGTTTGTTTTTGTTTATTTCTTTGTTATCAATCACACTTTAACTACTGGACCAATTGAGATTAAATTTGGTATGAACACGGTTTAGGTACCTGAGATAAACATAATACTATTCCAGTTTAATTGTACAATAATGACTTTTTAATAATACTGTATTTTATTAAAATATGACAGGACCCTGTTTTAGAGTATCGAGTAGAAATAATGTATATTTCTTGGCCGAAAACCATAAATCGTATAATATTTTAAATAGAAATATATTAAAATGAAATGACCTATTCTGATTTTGGAAATCGACTATAAATTTATTGCCTACATTATAATTGCAGGCAAAGCCGCAACGGGTAACAGCTAGTCTTATTCATATTATATTTCTGAAAGTTTGTGTGTTTGTTTGTTTGTTTGTTATTCAATCACGCTTTAACTACTGGTCCAATTGAGATGAAATTTGGTACGAATATGGTTTAAGTATCTGAGATACACAAAGGCCCATTCCCATTTTAAAAAAACGTCATTATACTACTTACTTAGAACAAAATAATTATTAGTATTTTGTTTTGTAACATGTGTTAACTGTAGTTAGGTTTAAATACTGTGTACTGGACATGATATTTAGGCACAAGAGATGGACATAGATCTTATCCAATTTTACAAATTTTAAACTGTGTTTTATTTATTGTAAAATTATTGCTTTTAATGTAACATTTTCAATTATTTTAGTTGAATTTTTTTCAAAACTTCATTTGTTATTTTGTGTTGAATTTTCAATATTAACTTTAAAAAAATAACCCACGTAGAGTGCCAATTGTAATTTGTAATATTACAATTACTGCGTATTTGTAATTTAAAAAAATGGTCAATATGCAGTGTAGCATGTCCTGGATTTTTCGATATTTTTGTTACTAAAATGCTTTCTTGCTTTGCCCAAAAGCAAGAATATAAAATATGAAAGCACGATAAGTACGATAAAAATCGAAAATAAAAGTGAAAAACATAACCTCAAAATTGCTACCGGTGAAAATCGGTAACATGTTGTAGATCGTCTAACACAGGTTTTGGGTGATAAGGAACCCAATTTTAAAAGAATACTGCCTAACCTAACTGTCACGATTGTTAGGCATAACACGGTGATGCGTGAAAAAACCTGTATATTTTTTTAAAAATACTACATAACCTAACTGACACTGATTTTGGGCCTATCACAGTGATGTGTGAAAAAAATTATATATTTTTTTTAAAGAATACTCCATAAGCTAACTAACATGGTTCTTAGGCCTAACACAGTCATCCATTAAAAAAACCCATATTTAATTTTTTACAAGAGTACTCATAACCTAACTGTCATGGCGTTTGGGCCTAATACGGTGATGCATGAAAAAAACCTATATACTTTTTTAAAGAGTACTCCATAAATTAACTAACACGGTTGTTAGGCCTATAACGGTGATGCGTGAAAAAGCCTTTATATTTTTTTAAAAAATAGGCTACTACATATCCTAAGTGACACGGTTGTTAGGCCTAACACTGTGATACGTATAAAACCTTTATATTTTTTTAAACAGTACTACATATCCTAACTGACACGGTTGATGGGCCTATCACGGTGATGCATGAAAAAAACCTATATACTTTTTTAAAGAGTACTCCATAAATTAACTAACACGGTTGTTAGGCCTATAACGGTGATGCGTGAAAAGCCTTTATATTTTTTTAAAAATAGGCTACTACATATCCTAAGTGACACGGTTGTTAGGCCTAACACTGTGATACGTATAAAACCTTTATATTTTTTTAAACAGTACTACATATCCTAACTGACACGGTTGATGGGCCTATCACGGTGATGCATGAAAAAAACCTATATACTTTTTTAAAGAGTACTCCATAAATTAACTAACACGGTTGTTAGGCCTATAACGGTGATGCGTGAAAAAGCCTTTATATTTTTTTAAAAAATAGGCTACTACATATCCTAAGTGACACGGTTGTTAGGCCTAACACTGTGATACGTATAAAACCTTTATATTTTTTTAAACAGTACTACATATCCTAACTGACACGGTTGATGGGCCTATCACGGAGATGTGTGAAAAAAAAATTATATTTTTAAAGAGTACTCAACTTAACTGACACGGTTGTGAAGTCTAACATGGTGATGCGTGAAAAAAACTTTATATTTTTTTTAAAGAATACTCCATAAGCTACTAAACCTTTATTTATTTTTTAAAAGAGTACTCAATACTTAAATGACATGGTTGTTAGACCTAATACGGTGATGCATGAAAAAAACCTTTATATTTTTTTAAAGAGTACACCATAACTTAACTAACACGGTTGTTAGACCTAACACAGTGATGCGTAAAAAAAAACATTTATATTTTTTTTAAAGAAAAGGCTACCACATATCCTGTCAGGGTTGTTGGGCCTATAACGGTGATGAGTGAAAAAACCTTTATATTTTTTTAAATAATACTACGTGTCCTAACTGACACAGTTGTTATGAGTAAAAAAACTTCTATATTTTTTTAAATAATACCACATAACCTAACTGACATGGATGTTGGGCCTATCACCGAGATGTGTGAAAAAAACCTTTATTCTTTTTAATGAATACTCCAAACTTAACTGACACGGTTGTTAGGTCTAACACGGTGATGCGTGAAAAATCTTTATATTTTTTTAAAGAATACTACATTCCTAACTGACTGGTTGTTAGGCCTAACACAGTGACGCATTAAAAAAACCTTTATTTATTTTTTTAAAAAGAGTACTCCAAACCTAACTGTCACGGTTGTTGGGCCTAATACGGTGGTGTAGGAAAAAAACCTTACTTTTTTTAAAAGAGTACTCCATAACTTAACTAACACGGTGATGCGTTAAAAAATCTTTATTTTAAAAAAGAAATTCACCATAACCTAACTGACACGGTTGTTGGTCCTAACACGGAGATGCGTGATTTTTAATGTATATTATGATTGCGGGCAAATCCGTGACGGGTAACAGCTAATCATATTATATTTCTGAAAGTTTATTTTCGTGTATTTGTTTGTTATTCAATCACACTTTAACTACTCTACCAAATGAGATTAAATTTGGTGCGAACACGCTTTAGGTATCTGAGATAAACACAATACAATTCCAGTTTAATTCTATAATAGTGACTTTTAAATAATACAGTATTTTATTAAAATATGACATGACCCTGTTTTAGCGTATCGAGTAGCAAAAGTTTATATGTCTTGGCCGAAAACCATAAATCGTATAATATTGTATATAGCAATATATTAAAATGAAATAACCATTCTGATTTTGAAAATCAACTATAAATTTTATTGCTTACATTATAATTGCAGGCAAAGCCGCAACGGGTAACAGCTAGTATATATATATATATATATATATATATATATATATATATATATATATATATATATATACATATGATCCATCATCTGGATCATTGCTGATTTCAAGGTCTCAGGTCTGTGTCTTAAGTAGATTGTTTCTCCAATAGATCATTTTCGAAAGGAAATTATCTAATAAAAAGTTTATAAAAACCTACGAACTCTTATAAATAAAATAAATTATTTAGACATGTTCTGAATAAAACAATTAAGTATTGATACAAAACTAGTTTTTATTAACATAGTTTCATAATAATAGAATAGTAATGTTAGTATTGTTTATTCAAAAAATTTTCCTTCACTTGAAAGTATGAGTTAATGTACCAAATTTGAATTATATGTACCAAGTAAAATTATAGTAAATGCAGGAAATACAAACAAAATCCCGATGGCGCGAAAAGTTCATTCTCGTTTACTTAAACTGTGAACCTGTAAATTTCTTTTATCCGGTATTTCTTACACTGAATTGAGTTATAAATCTTAACTCGATTTTTTGTTTTTTACTAGAATTGCGATAATCAGATATTTTTGAGAAACACAAGACTATTTTAATACTTAAAAAATAAAAATATAAGCAAATCATGATCAACACCTTTATGTGTGGTTTGGAAAATATCGAGTTTGTATTACATTTGTAAGGTTATGACACTAAGAGATCTTGAAACTGAAATAACTAAAAGACACATCTATGTGTTAGGATATTACACCTATAGGCCTTTTTTACGTTTCACCCGAATAAAAAATACTTCTCTGTGCACGTTGGTTAAAAAAATAACGGTGATTGATACCCTTCATACCCTGTACTTCCTATGGCAATAAATAAGAAGGGCAGCCTAAATATACCTTGTTGTTAATTTTGAGTAAAATGTCAAAGAGTCAAAACAAGTACAATATCAGTTCATTTTAATTATTTTGGAATCCGAATTGTATGCTTTAATTAAGATTTTTCAAAATCGCAGGTCTAGGCACCATTGCTACCAGATTTTCAGAATTGAATAGATCTGATTATTTCGAACTTAATGCTATGATTTTTAAAACGGTTTACAATTGTGTCGCCACATGTCTTTACTCATTCATTACCAAAATGTATTACCTTTAAATAAGCATAACTCAACTGGATTTTTCTTTTAATATATTATTATCTGTGTTATCGCCGCTTACAAATAGTAAAATATATTTTCTAAGTTTAAACAATTCTCATGGCTTACTGGTCTAACCTGAACTAAACTATTTGTTGTTTTGTACCACAGCCTGTATGATCATAAATTTAAAGCAAGTTAACAAATACAATTTCACAGACGCCACTCTTAATCAAACAATTTTTCTAAGTAAATAAAATTCTTCTTACGTTCTATACTGGCTTAACATAACCTTAATGTTCTTGTTTTTTTGTTCCACAGCCTATATGATCACACGCTTAATAGAATTCACAAATACTCTGACACAGGTGGTAACTCAATCAAAGTAGATTGTCTAAAGTGAACAGAATTCTCCTTGATATCTATACTGGTAGAACCTAATCTTAAATTTGTTGTTTTGTTCCAGGGTCCGTATAATGTTATATTTAAAAGGGTCTATAAATGTTCTTATACAGGCGAAGATGCTTTTATTTACAAAACCAGATTTTACAAAGTGAACAGAACCCACCTAGCTTTCAGAAATAACCTGACAGCTCTACGTGGGATAACCGACCGCATGCAAGTAATTTGATATATTATTAGTTGTAGTCAAAGTTGTCTCATTATAATAAACTAATAAACAACTAGAACGGCCAAAGTGCATTCTATATGCATGTTATTTAGCAATTAAAAAAGTGTGGTGCAAAAAATTTAGACAAGCTTTTTTCATTTTCCGGTAGTTTTTCCAAAAACCCAGTTTTGAAGCTACTGACAAAAAGTCCTTGAAAACGGGTCTAACTTCTAAAAATCATTAACACAGATTTTGATTAAATTTTATTCTATATGAACTGTTTAAAATAATACAACAAATTTAAAAGTAAAAAGAGAAATTACGTATAAGAAAGTGGACCGGAAATATAAATTTGTCTGAGTTAATCTTCAGTTCTTCCTATTTTCTTACTGAACATGTTTGTATAATATTTTTACACCATTTATTTCAATAACAAATTGTTATTTTAATAAAATCTTAATGGTGTACACATGAAGTTAATTTTGAAGTGGTGTTTGCTAATACTTTAGTCACAAAAAAAATAACAGTTATTGCGCTTTTGTGCAGGTAACAATAGACTTTAGTGTGATGGGCAATGGAGGTTGGAAGGATAATTTCATGCACATAAAACTGGAGAAAGCGTGCAATGACTTGCGCAAGACCTTTCCTGGATTAATGGAGACTTTCTATCAGGCTGCTGGAGTAGTGTACCACTGCCCTCTGCCTGCAGTGAGTTGGTCAAATATGTCATTTTTGTACTTAATTGTTGGTGTTGTTCCTTTTTGATGTTTATATTCAGTCCCTGTTACATTAATGAGGACGTGGGGCTGGCGTTAATGGAAAGTAAAGCTTAAGGCCTCAGATGAAACAAATGTTGCATTCTGAAATTATCCTAACCTAACAATCTCTGTTTATGAATGTATGTTTCAGTAATCATTTGATCAAAAAATATCTGTTATAGAACTAAAAAAAAATAATCGTGTATCATGTTTTCTCTTCCTATGTTTCTTATTTCACCTATGATAATTTGTTCGTAAACACGATATATTATTATAATTAGTTTCTAAAACATAACTTGTAATTTACTATAGCCTATCAGCTGTTAAATGAAATCAGCTGATCGCTACTAATTTATATAAAAAAAGTTATAATATAACTTCCAAAATTAAATAAACTATTGATTTCTTGTACTTAAATTGGTAAAACGTCTTTATAAATTTTTGTTGTGAAATGGTTATCTCGCATGCCTCACTCGCATAAGTGTGATCTCTGACAAAACACCTACATTTTTAATTATAGTTAATTTAATAAGTTTCTTGCGACGCACAAACTATGCTGTTATATAAACAAGTTTCTCGCATGACGCGTCTCTTAAAATCTAACATCAAAACTAGCCATAAAACACGATACATATAAAAAAAATCCTCTCCAATACTATAATTGTTCGAATTTTGGAACCAAAAGCCCTCAGGAAAAAAATAATTGAGTAAATACTTGATGACTTATCTCGGCATAAATACTTATCATTACAAAAAAATAGGCAATTCAGTCGGATATCATGAGAGAGTCACCAACTGTGAGAAGAAGTGCACAGTATCGAGCAGAGGTGATCGTTGCAGTATAAAAAGGTTTTTCTAAACTAAATTGTTTTGAAAAAAAAGACCCACACATTAAACTCAAAAACGGCATAACACTCTGTAAGATTACGAACGTCAACGATTTTGATATTTTGTTCCATAAAATAGCTCTTCAAACAAAATCTATTTTATCGCTTTTTCATAACAAACCAGTACTGAGTTTTGCCTTAAACTTTTTCGCAAATAACTGGAATTTTTATATAGTTTTCATGTTTTCCTCAAACGTTACTCTTATATGAAGATTCGTTATTGAACTCAGTTTCACTAATTTGAAATTATAAGTAATTTACAGTTTTGGGGTAAATAAAAAATGCAAATTCTCTTAGTCAGACAAAAGTGTGTGTTTTCTTTTAATTATTGGTATTGTTAGTTGATTTAATTTTTTCTTACTTGACAAAAATTTGAAGCAAATTTGACAAAGCAATTTTTTGAAACTAAAACGACGTTCCGGACTTCGTCGATAGCTTAAGAACAACATGTTTATATAGATTAGCGCTATTGTGCGTCTACCTCTGGTAACGCACCTCTGGCTCTTAAACAGATCAGAACTGATCACGTTAAAATTTGCCGAAAATGATCTTTGCAGCGGCCCAAACATTGAAAATATAGAAGTGGACGATATAAAAATATTTAGAGTTAGTTAATGAAAAAATGTTTTTACTTTTGTTTATGTAGTGCCAGTTTTTGCACAAAAAGAGTATATTTAAAGCCGACATACCTCTAAATAACTACCAATTTGTCATCCCACCTCTAGTCCTAGCATGTCAGATCAAAATTTCCATAAATGTATAAACTTAATTTGAATTTAAAAAATATTTCTCATAATTGTCAACTTACCTATTTCCGTACTTATTTACCTCAACAAGAGCTTATTTTGAAAGATTGTCCAACAACCTTGTAAGATTTTTTACACCTCTTAACCTTGCGCATTGTTGGTAAATGAAAGTATAATAAGATTGAAAAGTCTCTTTAACGTCACAGCTGTTGTACAGCTGATTGTGTTGTTGGATTTTGCGTGATTACCCAAATTTGTATTGTTAGTTATAGTAAAATATCAGCTGTTTTACATTACTTCGTAACGATCAGCTGATTTCATTGAACAGTATTAGCCTATAATAATATTTAAAAAATGTTGTTAAAAACTACCTACGGCAATTTGTCGTATTTTCGAACGAATTATAGAATTAAAATAAAAAGGAAAAGAAAACAAGATACATGATTTTATTTTAGGTTTAAAAACAGCAATGTCCTTTTTTATGTTTGGGAATCTAATTAATTTCTTAAGTAGCACTCAATTATTTGTTAAGTAATTGAATGTAGAAATGTGAGTATATTTTTGCACCTTTTATTAACATCATCGAAGTTTGTTAGGCAGGCTATTACTTGAATCAAATTGACTATTTTATATTTAAATTATTATTAGGATGTGATTAAATGTTGTTTGCACTGGTAAACGTCTGTGTTTGAATTTCTATGAAATTAATTATTTACTGTAATTGTTTAAAGGGCACCTACGAAATTAAGAACTGGATGTTTCATTTGACACTTGCGACTCCCGTGTTTCCATACGGATTTTACAAGGCTACCACCAAAGCATTTGAAAACAACAAAGTCCTCACATGTTTCATCTTTGAGGTGGAAGTGGTACCGATAACCAAAAACACAGCTTAGAAATGTAAACTTTTTTCTTTTAAAGAAATAACAATTATTTTTCTTATTTTTTATACGTACATACTTATCACTCAAATCTCTGTAAATTATTATTTATTACAAAAATACTATTTATCATTAAAATGAGAATTTTTTTTCAGCTCTGTTTGTTGCTACATTTTTGACTGTACAAAACACCCTCTGGATATGTCTATTTATTGGGAACTCGGAGGTCGAAGTAGTAAAACACCGGTCAGGCAGCTGCGCAACTTAAGGTCATCAGTTCTAGCCGCAGTTACTTCCTTTGCTTTCCACTTACCGTTTACGCTGATTCTACATCTTCATTAGTCTAACTGGCATAAAATATGGACATTCAGAAAAAATAAAAATAAATAAACAAACAAAGAAAGAAATTTATTAAGAAATAAATAAACAAACAGTCTGTTTAATTTTGTACACTTAATCCCACTGGTGTGTCGAATGTATTGTAAACTCCTACCTTCCTAGATACATAGATATAGTTCCGAATGTGTTTTCCATATGGACATTTCAATGTTAATTTACTGATAATATCACACTTTGTTCAAGCTTTGGTATGACTAGCTGATCAACTACCAAATAATATTTTATAACTTAGGCGTATTTAAAGTCAGCGTGAGTTAATATTATCTATTTATCTATTATTTATGGACAGGTTACTATTTACTATTTCTTAAGACTTGTTCTCTTAATCAGTATGTTTGGCCAAATTTTGATCTCAAACTGTCTTCAAACAGGCCTTGATGTCCCCATTTTCGCATATTTAAACTGTTCTTCTTAATTTGATTCTTGACTCTACGTAAGTTTAATTTCTCTTTCAACAACTTGCATTGAATTCAACTCTCATTCATAAAATTGTGCTTCTCCCTTCGACATATTTCTTCTGTGGTTTAGGGGTTTGGTCGTCCCACAAACAGTATTGTTCACTTTGTTGTGCCCACCTTTCAAAAGCAATTTGATACGGTGTCAAATATCATAGCAATTTCTCCGTTCAATTGGAATTTCACTATCATCCAACCATCGTTCAGTAAAGTAATCAAAGAAGCGAAACAATTTCAATTTCCAGGGAATGTATGATTAAGCAATGAACAGTCTGTTTACTCTATTGAACTAGAATTTGCACAGCTATCCACCAAGGATTCAGTTCCCGGTCCTGACACCTTGTTTACTCCATGATTAAAAATCTTCCATTGTCAGGTAAGTTATTTCTTCTCGAAATATACAATCGTATGTAAGAGGAGCGTACATTCCCTGGCGATTGGTTGGAAGCTACAGTAAATCCCGTTTTTAAACCAGGCAAAGAGAAAACTGATCCATCGTCCTAATTCTCTCACCAGAATGCTATGCAATCTCGTAGAAAAAAATTATAAATCGTCGCCTTGTTTGGTATTTAGAAACTAATAAATTACTATCGAAAGACCAGTGCGGTTTCACACAAGGACGATCATCGAAGGATCAGTTTGTTTTTTTTTTAGAATCTGTAATTCAAAATGCCTTCCTCTTGCGTCACACTTGTTGCAGTATTTTTTTACCTAAAGAAGGCATACGATATGGCATGGAGAAGAGGAATACTAAACATTTTAAAACCATGGGGTATACAAGGTAGATTTTTTGCTTTTATTACAAACTAGCTGTTACACGTTGCGGCTTTGCCTGCAATTATAATGTAAGCAATAAAATTTATAGTCAATTTTCAAAATCAGAATAGGTCATTTCATTTTAATATATTGCTATATACAATATTATATGATTTATGGTTTTCTGCTAAGACATATCAATTTTTGCTACTCGATACGCTAAAACAGAATCATGTCATATTTTAATAAAATACAGTATTATTAAAAAGTCATTATTATACAAGTAAACTGGAATAATATTGTGTTTATCTCAGATACCTAAAACGTGTTCACACCAAATGTAATCTCATTTGGTCCAGTAGTTAAAGTGTATTTGAATAACAAACAAATAAACAAAAACAAACTTTCAGAAATATAATATGATTAGCTGTTACCCCTCACGGCTTTGCCCGCAATCATAATTAAAGATCATGCATTACCGTGTTAGGACCAACAACCGTGTTAGTTAAGTTTTAGAGTAATCTTTCAAAAAAATTAAGGTTTTTTTCCTGCATCACCGTTTAACCCAACAACCGTGTCAGTTAGGTTTAGAGTACTCTTTTTTAAAAAATAAATAAAGGTTTTTTTAATGCTTCACCGTGTTAGGCCTAACAACCATATTAGTTTGCTAATGGAGTATTCTGTAAAAAAATATAAAGTTTTTTCACGCATCACTATGTTAGGCCTAACAACCGTGTCAGGATATGTAGCCTAGTATTTTTTTAAAAAATATAAAAGTTTTTTGACGCATCACCGTGATAGGTCCAACAACCGTGTCAGGATATGTAGTACTCTTTAAAAAAATATAAAGGTATTTTCACGCATCACCGTGTTAGTTAAGTTATGGAGTACTCTTTAAAAAAAATATAAAGTTTTTTTCCATGCATAACCGTATTAGGCCCAACAACCTTGTCAGTTAGGTTATGGAGTACTCTTTTGAAAAAAATAAATAAAGGTTCTTTTAATGCATCACCGTGTTAGGCCTAACAACTATGTTAGTTAGCTTATGGAGTATTCTTTAAAAAAATATAAAGATTTATTATGCATCACTATGTTAGGCCTGACAACCGTGTCAGTTAAGGTTTGGAAACTCTTTAAAAAAATAAAGGTTTTTTTCACACATCACAATGATAGGCCCAACAATCATATCAGTTAAGATATGTAGTATTCTTTAAAAAAATATAAAAGTTTTTTTACACATCACCGTGTTAGGTTTTTTTTTTTTTTTTTTTTTTTTTTAACGTCCGACTATTGTGCACACTTGGGCTAATGCAGACGGTGGGTGGGATGATTTTATAGCGTATGAAAATGCCAAGCCCTCGCCGGGAATCGAACCCGGGTCCTCGGGGTGAAAGCCTAGTACGCTATCCACTAGGCCACCGAGGCGGCTATCACCGTGTTAGGCCTAACAACCGTGACAGTTAGGATATGTAGCCAAATCATGTTTAAAAAAAAATATGAAGGTTTTTTCACGCATCACCGTGTTAGGCCTAACAACCGTGTCACTTAGGTTATGCACTATTCTTAGGTTATGCACTAAAAAAAAAAAAAATGGGTTTCCAATCACCCAAACCCATGTTAGGCGTATTTTTATTGTTTTACTGATCTGTAGATCAGTAAAACAATAAAAATACGTCTAAAATCAGTACAACACGGTACCGATTTTCGCCGGTAGCAATTTTGAGGTTATGTTGGTCACTTTTATTTTCGATTTTTATAGTACTTATCTTGCTTTTATATTTTGGATTCTTGCTTTTGGGACATAATAAAGCATTTTAGTAAGAAAAATATCGAAAACTCCAATAGATACTGCAATGCATATTTACCATTTTTTCATATAATGTAATTACACAAATATATATACTACCTTACAATTAAAGTATCCTAATAAAATTGCATATAATATATATATTCTGCACTCTGCTTTAAAAACATTGAATAGTCTTAAATGAAAAATACCAGATTGTGATTATTAGATGAAAATGTAACATTAAAAACAATAATTTTGCAATAAATAAAATATAGATTAAGATTTGTAAAATTGGATTAGATCTATCTCCATCTCAGGTGCCTAAATCTCATGTTCAGTAAACAGTAATTAAACCTAACTATAGTTAACAGATGTTACAAAACTAAAAACTGATAATTATTTTGGGCTGGGTAAGTAGTATAATGACGTTTTGTAAAACGGGAATAGGCCTATATGTATCTCTGATACTTAAACCATATACGTACCAAATTTCATCTCAATTGGTCCAGTAGTTAAAGCGTGATTGAATAACAAACAAACAAACAAACAAACACACAAACTTTCAGAAATATAATATGAATAAGATTTCCTGTCTAATAGGTACTTTAGGATACGTCTTTGAGCTTCAGTTTCAGATCGATTACACTTAGAGAATGTTGTTCCACAGGGGAATGTACTTAATATTATCTTGTTTGCTATCGCAATCAATGGAATTACTGCTAATGTGCAGTCCCCTTTTCGATGTTCGCTCTTTGTGGATGATTTATGTTAGCACAAGAAACAGTGCAACAGCTCTAAGAACTCTTCAGCTGGTAATAAATAGTTTGCAGACATGGACGAGATCTCCTGGCTTTAAATTCTCTGCTGCTAAAAGTCAGTGCATTGCCATCAGTCGCCGTCGACAGATCCATGCTCCTACGTTATTTCTTGATGATATACAACTCCGGACTTCTCCATCTGTTCGATTCTTGGGTGTAATATAGGACAAGAGGCTATCCTGGAATCTTCACGTGAGTAATTTAAAGTCACGATGTACCAAAATCCTCGATATGTTGAAGGTTCTTAGTAGTTCTTGATGGGGAGCGGATAAGACACGTATGCTGATGTTTTACCGTGCTGTAATCCGTTCGCGAATTGATTATGGCAGTATTGTATATTCATCTTGTCGAGCATCCACTTTAAAGAAACTAGACCCCATCCATTACTCTGCGATCCGTTTTGTTTCTGGTGCTTTTCGTTCAAATCCCGGCGTGAGTATTCTAGCCGATGCTGGCGAACCATCACTCCCTAGTTGGAGACAACAGTTACAACTAAGTTACGTATGCAATTTATAATGTAAACCGTGGCAACCTGCTTATTACACAATTTTCCACAATCAGTTGCTCCAACACTATGAATTCCGACCGCATGCTACAGCCCCTGTTGGCATTAGAACATCCTGGTTTTTTGAAGACTTACGTATTGAACTACTCCCAATGTTTGAATGGCCCTTTTGCCTTGTCTCTCTATGGAAAATCAAAATGCCGACCTTTGATTTCTCCTTGTGTGCATACCTGAAAGACAACACGCCTAACACTGTGTATTAACGTGAGTTTTCTCGACTGACTAGTTCATATCCATCTGCTAAATTTATTTTCACAGATGGTTCAAAGATGATTCATAATGTTGGGTGTGCGTTTTACTCACTGGACGAAACGTATAAGTATGGATTACTCTAAATTTGTAGTGTCTTTACAACCGAACTGGTTACCATCTTAAAGGCCCTGAACACTATTGAATTCGGTAGTTTGTAATAAGTACGTTGGTTGTTCTGATTCAGAAAGTGCCCTCCAGGCAATCCGGGATATGTATTCGGTAAACCCTCTGGTTCAAAATATTAGTGCTCTGTCCATAGACCTGAACTACGAGGTGCAAGAGTATCATTTATCTGGATTCCTGGTCACTGTGGAATATTTGGAAACACTGCAGCGCTAAACGCGGCAAAGGAAGAAACTTTTCTGCCGCCATGCACTCAACGTGTAATCTTGTCTGACTTTCCTTGTCACGTAAAACATTAAATTCTTCTACAGTGGGAAAATGAATGGGCAGTAACAAATTGGGTAAATTTGGAACACAAGCAGTAACAAATTGAGGGTAATTAAATATAATATTCTTCCTCGGGGGTAGTCAATACGTGCAAGTAGTAGAGAATAAGTTTTGGTTACCCGACTTCGCATTGGCTACTCCATGTTAACGCATGGATTTCTGATGGAATGTGGGGACCCGCCTCGGTGCGGTTTTGTAGAGAAACTATCACAGTAAGACATATATTGCTAGACTGTGATGGTTTCCAAAATATACGTTGTGTATGTGGTCTGGGGAATAGTATGCAGAGGCCGTTGAGAGAGAGTGTCTCGGCCTTTGACCGGACTCTTCATATTCTTTCATCGTCTGAATTTGTTAAAAAAAATTAATTTAAAATAACATTGCAGGGTCTCTTTACAGCCCTGCAACAAATTGTATATTTGTGGCTATTTATTTATCTTAATTTATTATTG
Organism: Callitettix versicolor; assembly: GCA_022606455.1. NCBI lineage: Eukaryota > Metazoa > Arthropoda > Insecta > Hemiptera > Cercopidae > Callitettix > Callitettix versicolor. Next base: position 16,072 of record JAJIZJ010000163.1, on the reverse strand, counting down.
TTTGCTTTGTTTTCCTTGTTGTTTAGTTTTATTTATTTGTAATTATATTTTATTGTTAAGTAGTTTTAGGAATAGTATTTATAGTTGTTATTGTATATTATTTTAAATTATTGTAATTTTTTATTTTGTGATGTTCTTAAATTTAATTGTATTAATATCGTGCTTCGGCGATATTAAAAATCTTAATGGTTTTTCTCAGGGAAAAAAGACTAATCTTTGGGTGGCTTTCCTTCAAAACAACAGCTAATTTAAACGTCATTGCAGAGGTAAATTATTTTTGTGTGTGCTTTTTTCTAACATTGCTGTTTATTTCTCTGTATGATTACTTCAAACAACTTTGGTATAATATGTCCAGGCTAATAAACACGCACACACACACCCACACACAGGCATACACACACACACACACACACACACACACACACACACACACACACACACACACACACACACACACACACACAAACATTCACACACGTACATACACCCACATACACACAGTTTATGTATATATATATATATATATAGAAAGCTTGACAATTAGTACAACTTTCTGAAGATAAAGTGCATAATTTTTATTATTTCTGTACAATAAAGAAAACATTAAAAAACAAGAATTTTACTCTTCTTTCGATTTACTTTCAGACTGTAAATGTTTATATTTAATTCTGTACAGAGATTTATGGATTATGAATCATCACCTATAAAGTGAATTACGAAATTCGCTGATATTTCTAAAACATTTTGTAATAATATTGCTAATAAAATTTGTTGAGAAATTGTTTTAATTTGAACAATATTAAATTTACACAATATTGCACAAAAATAATTTATAAATTAAGTTGTACGTTAAATAGAACAATGACATTAACAATTTTAAAATGTAACAAAACTTAATAAACGTTTTTCAAACCTAATTGAGACTCAACGGGTTTTTTTGTGTTTAATGTTCCCTTTGAAGTTACTTACATATTGTATGATTCTTTGCACCAAGAGTACATATGTAATTAAGAAATGGTTGTTTCATCTCACCAACGCAACACCAGTGTTTCCGTATACATTTTATAAAATGACCTTCAACGTCATGGAGAACGGGAAGAGGCTCAACTGTTTCGTTTTGGAAGTGGAAGTGGTGCCAAAAGCCAGGAGCAAAACAAAAACATAATTTTATTAGCTATATGATGGAAAAATATTATTGGTTGGTAGTTTTCAGAAATGTAGCCTATTACTTAATTTGACGTTTAATTGAATAACATAAATGCATTAAAAAATTACACAACTCTCTCATATTAAAATGTTTCCTATACGAAGCCGACTGGAAGGCTAATGACAAAAACATCTGAATAATGTTCTGATAATATCCTAATATAAGTGTTTCAAGAACCCAATTTCGTCGAAGTTAGCCGTTTGTTTAGTCTAAAAACGCAATATAAATGCATTAAAAGAAATTAAAAATTCTGTAAATTGCCAAGTTAGAATTTAATCCTTGTAAATAATGTGCTCTTGAAAAAGGGGAAAATTATAACAAAGAAATTTTTTTGGCGAATAAATGGTTGTACTAAACGCGTTCTTTTGTTGCAAAAACACTGCTACAGATTTTGAAAAAACTTGTATAAATTGAAAGAACAAAATTATAGCAAAACAAATACTTTTAAAAGGCTAAAAATCTAGTAAAACATAAATAAATAAAGAAAATGTTTAGATTAGAAGGATTGAAAAAGGGCGATTAGAAAAAAGTACAATAAAATAACTAATATAGTTAACAAAATCTGTGTACATTCACTTAAAACTTTAAATGAACAATTCATATCAATGGAAGACAAGGTAGTTTTTATTGATAACTTGAGAAGTAATGGAATAATTAATAATTAAATGTTTAAACAATAAATTTAACATTTCCTGAAGCAAAATACTTAGAGTTAACTTTCAAATTTAATGTTTCGAGGAAAACAATAAAAAATTAAATGATGTTTATAAAATCAAAACCAGGTAATAGTATCAGGAGATATAGAAATTCCTTAAATAAGGAGCCGCTGATATCTTTTGATCTGCAAAGAGCATACGAACAAGTCCGTTCTGCTCACCTAGGTTAGCCAACACAATTTCATACAACTAGGAATTTATAATTAAGTATAAAAAATAATAAACTAACAAAATGAGTGAAAAAGGACCAACAGGAAGGCATCTTCAGACAGAAACTTCGTTTAAAAGGATATTGGTACTGCAATATTTCTTTTAAAATTTTTTTTTGATCTTTAAGTAAAATACCAACCTGAATAATTTAGTTTGGCAGAACTGAATCTTCACTTGATTACGGAATTCAGTTAGTAGCTTTAAACAAAGATTGTATTTTCTTAAAATACTTTTTATTAGAATTGACTTTGAAGTGGAGAGGAATACAAGCCTAATTAAGTTAGGTTGGAACAGCTGACTCTTCACTTGATTTTGGGATTCAGTTAGTTAAGGTAGCTTTAAAACAAGATTGAATTTTCTTAAAATATTATTTATTAAAATTGAACTTTTTAACGTTTATTATTTGTAATTTTTATCTTTCAAGAAAAGAAGAAATCCATAAGTTATATGAATATTTACTATTCGTTGAAAAATATAATTTTTGATACCCGAAGAAAATGTGATGGTTACATAAATGTTTACGTTTTTTGTCGTTTTAAAAGTATGCAATATATTCATTAGTATTCAATGTTGATTAGGTATAACATCTCTATTCATTTTCTAGATTAGATTATATGGCGATAGTCTGACCTATTGTGGTTATTCAAAACAAAACAAAAAATATTCTTGCAACATATTATTATTTTGATTTTTTTATCACCTGTTCTGAAAATAACTCAGGATGTAGGAATCCGAACAGGAAGCATAATGTTTGGGTACTTTGATTATAATAAGCAATAATTTTATTGTTCTACAAAGTAATTCGTAAGTCCGCATTAGGATGAGTTACATTTGGGTACGTTTTTGGTTATATTTACCGTTTGCATTACTGTAAGCAAATGTGGAAAGCGATTCGCGGTAAGTTTTTAATTAAAAAATATTATTACTTTACTGAAACAATTTTAGTTTCGTTGGTAAAACCGTGACGTGTAATGCTAGTACAGTAAGTGTCTGGATCAGTTCAGATTTCAAGGTCCCGGGTCTGTATCTCAGATGATTGTTGCTCCAACAGCACATTTTCGAAAGAAAATTCTCTGATAAAAAGTGTATAAAAACCTACAAACTTTTATAAATACAACAACATAAATTATTTAGAAAAGTTCTGAAAAAAACAAATCTGTAATCATAGAATAAATCTTTCTGTTAAAATTATTAGACAATAATGGAATACTAAATCTAATATTATTCTTAATTCAAAAACTTGTTATCACTTGAATAAATGAGTTAATGTACTAAGTTTGAATAAAAAGTAAAATTATAGTAAATGCTGGAAATACAAACAAAATCTCGGTGGCGCGTAAAATACATTTTCGTTTCCTTTAACTGTTAACCCGTAATTTTCTTTTATTCGAATTCTGTTATACTTAATTGAGTTACAAATCTCAACTCGACTTTTCGGTTTTCACTGGAAGATCCTAAAACAGGTTTTTTGGGAAGAACATGAGATTTTTTTAATACTTAAACACTAAAAATATAAGCAAATCATGATGAACAGCTTTATATGTGGTTTGGAAAATATCGAGTTTGTATTATTTTTGGAAGATTATGACATTAAGAGATCTTGAAACTGAAAAGACAAAAATAGCTAAAAGACACGTCTATGTGTTAGATTATTACACATATAGGCCTATAACAAATTTCATCCGAATAATAAATACTTTTCTGCCTATGGTTGGCTTAAAAAAGGACGGTGACAGTTAGATCTTCATGCTCTCGGTACATCCTATGATAATAAAAAAACTTGTCAACCTGACCATACTTTGTTGATAATTTGGTTAAGTGTCACAGAGTCAAAATAAATAGAATTGCAGTTCAAATCAATTATTTTGGGGCCTGCACTGTACGCTTTATTCAAGAGTTTTAAAAATCGCATGCTTCCACACCTCTCAGATTTCCCAAATTGAACAGAACTGATTATTCCGAACTTAATGCTATGATATTTAAAAATGTTTACAATTGTGTCAGCACTCATTCGTTTACGGAATGTATTTATTTAAATAAAAATTTCACTCACCTGACTTATTCTCATAAGATAAACTCTACTCTGTCATTGTCGCTTGCAATTAGCAAACAATATTTTCTATAATTTACACAATGGTTTAACCTAAACTAAACTTTTTGTTGTTTGTTCCACAGCCCGTATGATCATAAATTTAAAAAAAGTTCACAAATACAATGTCACAGACGCCACTCTTCATCAAACTATTTAATAAAGTAAAGATAGTTTGGTGACTATTATTTACATACATATGTAAATATATATGTTAACTATGCTAATTGTAAATTAACTATGTTACTATTGTAAAAAACATTGTTAACTATGCTTTTATACTATGTTCTTACGTTCCTTACTATCTTAACATAACCTTAATTTTATTGTTCCACAGTCTGTACGATCACACGTTTTACAGGGTTCACAAATACTCTGACATAGGTTTCAACTCTATCAAAGTAGATTGTCTAAAGTAAACAGAATTCTCCTTGATTTGTATACTGGTGTAACCTAACCGTAACTTTGTTGTTTTGTTCCAGGGTCCGTACAATGTTATATTTAAAAGGATTTACAAATGCGCTGATACAGGCGAAGATGCTTTTATTTACAAAACCAAATTTTACAAAGTGAACAGAACCCACCTAGCTTACAGAGATAACTTCACAGCTTTGCGTGGCCTGACCGACCACATGCAAGTAATTTGATATATTATTGGTTGTAGTTAAAGTTGTCACATAATAACCAACGAATAAATAACTAGAACGGCAAAGGTGCATTCTATATGAATGTTATTTAGCAATGAATCTTTCAAACAAAATTACACAAACTTTTTCATTATCAGGTAGTTTATTCAAAAATCCAGTTTTGTAGCTACTGACAAAAAGTGCATGAAAATGGGTCTAATTATTAAAAGTCATTAACATTGATTTTGTTTAAATTTTACTCTATACGAACTTTTGAAATTATTATATTAAATTCAAAAGAAAAAATAAATTTTTCTGAGTTAATTTTCAGTTCCTCCTATTTACTTACTGAAGATGTTTTTATAATATTTTATCACCATTTATTTTAGTAACAATATGTTATTTTTTTAAAGTTGTAGGTAGTGGTGTACACATGAAGTTAATTTTTAAGTGGTGTTTGCTTTTACTTCCGTCACAAAATAAAATAAGAGTTATTGCTTTTTTGTAGTTAACAGTAGACTTGAGCGTGATGGGCAATGGAGGTTGGAAGGATAATTTCATGCACTTAAAAATGAAAAAAGTTTGCAATGACTTGCGTAAGATCTATCCTGGATTGATGGAGTCTGTCATTCAGGCTGCTGGAGCAGCGTACCACTGCCCTATGCCTGCAGTGAGTTGGTCAAATATGTCATTTTTGTACTTTGTTGTTGTTGATGTTGTCATTTCTGTTTGATGATTATATTCTGTGTAGTTAGACTAATGAGGACGGGGCCCTGGTTTTAATGGAAAGTAAAGCTTAAAGCCTCAGATTGAAAAACTTGTTACATTGTGAAATGTACCTAATGAACAGTCTCTGTTTATAAATGAATTTTTCAGTAATCATCTGACCAAAATATTTTTGTTATTGAACAAAAATTAAAAATGTATCGTTCTTATTCTCTTCCTTCTTATTTAAATTGCAATAATTTGTTCGAAAACAATATAAATTAACATAACTAGTTTTTCACAACATGACCTAAAACGTGTTATAACTTATGAGCTGTTCACTGAAATCAGCTGATCTCTAAGAGTAAATATAAAACATATGATCTTTTAATAAAACTATCAAAATGAAATTAAAAATTATTTCATATACTTCCTTAGCAGAAACGTCCTCTTAGCAGTGTAGTGGTTATTACGTTTGCCTGACTCGTTCAAGATCCAGGTTCGATCCCGGAGGAATACCGTAATTTTTAATTATATTTAATGTAATATGAGACTTTCGACGCTCAAAATATACTGTTGTATATCGATATAAACATGATCTCCGTATCACGCGCTCCGCGAAATCCAATATCACAACCAGCCCTGAAACATGTTATTATTACAAAAATCTACTCCATATTATTAACATTGGAACTAAATGGGTCAAACTAAAAAGAAAAAATAATAGCCTAAATACCTGATGACCTATCTTGACATAAATTCTTATCATTAAAAGGAAGAAGCAATTCAGTCGAATAGCGTGAGAAAGTCACCAGCTGAACGAAGAAGCGTACAGTATCGACCAGAAGTTACCTTTGCAGTAGAACAAATTTTTTTCAAAACTGATTGGTTTTGACAGTAACTGGACCTATACATTGAATTTAAAACGACATACCACTCTGTAAATCTAACGGCGTTCTACGAACCGTTCTAAGGTTCTCAGTTGAACTCGGTTTAAGGAATATAAAATAAAATAAATTTACATTTTTTTTTTTTTTTTTTGGTGTTTAACGTCCGACTATTGTGCACACTTGGGCTAATGCAGACGGTGGGATGATTTATAGCGTATGAAAAATGCCAAGCCCTCGCCGGGAATCGAACCCGGATCCTCGGGGTGAAAGCCTAGTACGCTATCCACTAGACCACCGAGGCGGCTCAAATATAAATAAATTGACAGTTTTGGAGTAAATAAAAAATACAAATTATCTTAGTCAGATATAAATATGTTTTCTTTTAAATGTTGGTATTATGAATTTTTTTAATATTTTTTCTCACTTGACCAAAATTTGAAGTAAATATGACTAAACCATTTTGAGGAACTATAACGACGTTCCAGTTTTCGTCGTTATCTTAAGAACAACAATTTTATATTGATTAGCGCTATTGTGCGTCTACCGATACTGCACCTCTGGTACTTTAACAGAACAGAACTGATCACTTTAATATTTGGCGAAAATGATGTTTGTAGCGGCCCGTACATTGACGATAAAAATTATATATAGGTAGTTAAGGAAAGTAGTTTTTACTTTTATTTATCTAGTGCTAATTTTTGCACAAAAAGGGTTTATTTAAATTCTGCATACCTCTTGAATAGTTCATATTTGCCATCTCCCTCTAATCTCCAAAAATTTATAAACTTACTTTGAATTACAACAATTAGTTTTCAGAATTTTCATCTTACATATTTCCCTACTGATTTACCTCAACAAGAGCTTCTTTTGAAAGTTTCACTAACAACCTTATATATTTTTTTTTACAGCTCTTGTCCTTGCGCCGTGTTGGTAAATGAAAGTATAATAAGATTGAAACGTCACTTTAACACGTATCATGATTAAGCGCTGGTTGTGATGTTGGATTTGGGGCACTTACACAGATTTATAGTATTACTTATAGTAAAAGATCAGATGTTTTACATTAATTCGTAAGGATCAGCTGGTTTCATTGAACAGCTAATGACTGTATTAAGTTTTAGGTTATGTTGTTATATACTAGCTAAGACAATTTCCCGTGTTTTCGAATGAATTGTAATAATTAAAATAAAAAGGAATAGAAAACATGATACATGATTTTTGCAATACGATAACAGAAATTTCCTTTTTTTTGTGATTTGGAATCTAATTATTTTCACAAATAGCACTTACGAACTCAATAAATGTTTTAAAAGGATACGCTTAACAATTTTTTTTTTATTCCTTAAGAAATTAAAAGTAGAAATGTGAGTCTATTTTTGATTCAGTTATTAATATCATTAAAGATTTTTAAGTATTACTCGAATCACATTGCCTTTTTTGTATTTGAATTTTTATTTGGACATGATTAGTTGCACTGTTAAACGATTATGTTTCAAATTCTAAGAAACTAATTATTTACTATAATTTTTCAAGGGTAACTACGAAATTAAGAACTGGACTTTTTTTCTGACAATTGCAACACCCATATTTCCATATGGATTTTACAAGGCTACCTTCAATGTATTTGAGGACAAGAAGGTCCTCACGTGCTTCATCTTTGAGGGGGAAGTTGTACCGATAACCAAAGGTACAACTTAAAAATAAATTTGTACTGTGTGATTTCCGTCTGATTGTTATAAAAAATAAAGAAGATTTTTGTTGTTTTGTTAGAAGATTCAATAAATATATTTATTTTTTATTTGACAGAAAACTGAACGTAAGAAACAGACAAGAGTAAACAGTCTCAATCATTTTTAATCGTTAAAAAAAATTTTCAACAACATGAAACGAAAATGTAACCAGACAAACGATGAAGGAATCAGTGTTCATGCTGGTTTGTTGTGGTGCAATTATATTAATGATCTGATTGCTTAGTTTACAATTTACACAAATGATATTGTAGATAAGAGACATCTACAAAATAATTATGGCAATGTGAATCATCACTCTTATACAGTATACAACACTCTGAATGCTTTACAATAATTGTATAATTGTGATGGCTGTGGCTACGCATGTAATACAACGGCGTTAATTATTACATTTTATATTTTGTATTTTAATGTTTATGTTCATAATTTGAACAAATAAATATTAAATATAAAAACACAGTTATTCAACAATGGATTGGAACTCTTGCCTCACCATTTTATTTTCAAAAGCAGAAATCATATCACTGAGCCACAAAACAATCAGCTCACTGATAGTCTTTAACTAACATTACAAATATTACTAAAGTGTATACGTCAAGAATGTTGTATGTTATTGCTGTCATGTGTTTCTAATTTGTTCCTCGTACAAAAACGTTCTAGGCTTACTTAAAGAAGTCTTCACTTAAGAAATAATTTAAAGTAAAGACTACAAACTTTTCGTAATCGTAAATAGAAATGAAAACTTGTTTTCTTTTGTAAAAATAACATTTATTACTCTATTGATATATTCCTCATCAATTTTCTTATTAATTTACAGATAATATCATATTTTGTCCAAGCTTTGGTCTGACTAACTGATAAACTACCAAATAATGTTGTATAACTTAGGCGTCTTTAAAGTCAGAGTCAGTCAATATTATCTATTTATCTATTATTTATATACATGTTACTATTTACTATTTGTTATGACTTGTTATCTTAAGTCAGTATGTTTAGCCACATTTTGTGTGAATATTAGTAATTTTATTTTGTCTCTACTTTAGTTGCATTGCTCTTTCACCCAGCCGCATTAAGTTCAATTGTCATTCGTACAGGCGGAAATATCTGCTTCTCTCTTCGCAATATTGCTTCTGTGGTTTTGGGGTTTGGTCGTCCGACAAACAGTATTGTTCACTTTGCTGTGCCCACCTTTCACAATGTTTGCAGTACGGTGTCACCTAACAAAGCAATTTCACAGTTCAATTGGAATTTCAAATTGTCGTTCTACAAATTAATCAAAAAAGCAAAACAATTTCGGATTTTCACGGAATTTGTGATTACGCAATGACTCGTCTTTAGGTGGATTTGTTTCCTAACAACATATAACTTAACCGTCATTGTAGAAGTAAATTATTATTTTTGTGTGCTTTTTTCTAACATTGCTGTTTATTTCGCAGTATGATTATTTCAAACAACTTTGTTATAATATGTCCAGTCGAACACACACACACACACACAAATATATATATATATATATATATATATATATATATATATATATATATATATAAGTTATATAAACAATTATTGTAAACTTTGCTAGATTTAGTGTTAGACTTAGCTATATTTAATGCTGACAGTTTAGCTTTTAACACAGTCAGCATTTTCATGTACCTAGAGAAGAAAGAGCAGAAGCTCAGTGTGAATCGAGGTCTCACTCAGTTCGCATCTCAATGCATATGAGACGAACTTGAATAATTATTATAAGTTTTAAGTGGATATTAAAGTATTATTTTAATTATTTAAAAAGTTGTTTTTTAAAAAGCGACATCCTCGAAACCATACCATAACTGGCGCAGTCGGTAGGACACTTCGGGAAAATTAGTGCATATAATTTTTCTTCAGTTTCAACTGTTAACCGAAGTGTCGAACAAAAGACCAACCGTTCAATTTAATAAGTGTATATTATTAAATTGAACACAACCAACCGGCAAAGTGAATATTTGCAACCGTAGAGTGAACATCTACATCCGAAGTGAAGTGAAGTGTTTGTGCGAATTTTTCGTGGCAAGTGCGCGTAAAATGAGCGAAGTATTTTGGATCTTATTGTAAGTAGATCCCACAAAATAGTTTTGTATACTATATACCTACGAATGTATGTTACATCAATTTTATTAAATAATTAACAAACAAAATAATTAAATATCAAAGATCAATTTGTTTATTGAATCAATTGAATATTTTTAAAGATAAACCAAACATAGGTTATCATAAATAATTTATAGCATTATTTTATAAGTATTATATTTTATTATTTGATTTTTAATTTTAATTTTGATTTATTTTTGTGTGTAGTAATAACTAAATATTACAATGTCTATCCCAACACTAAAGAAAGAATACCTGGACATGATTCCAGAGTTTAGCGGAGAACCAACCATGCTTAATAGATTCATCACAATATGTGATAAAATGGTCAATAAATTCTTTGTAGCTGATAACTTAGAAGATTTCCAAAATTAATATTTGTTATCGTCCATATTATCAAAATTAAAGGGGCAAGCTCTTGAAATGGTAGTTAATTCTAATACTTATGCTTGGGCAGATGTAAAAAGAATTTTGCTGACTAGTTATTTAGATAAGAGGGATTGTTTTACTTTGAATCTTGAAATGGCAGAATTAAAGCAAGAAAACGGGGAATCACCTTTCAAATTTTATGAAAAGATTCAAAAGCTATTAAAGTTACAGATAGCATTTTTTTGTAAACAGAGAACCATCCGCTAGGGATGTTCTATGCAAGTATGCACAAAAATTAGCATTACGTGTTCTGTTAAGGGGACTTCAGGAACCGCTAGGGTCCCTCATGAGAACCAAAAACCCCACCTCACTTGAAGAAGCACTCAGTATGCTTACAAACGATTTCCAGTTTAAAAAATTTCAAAAATTCCAAACTTTGGTTAGTTAAATGTAACACTAAGTTGTTAGATGTGACTAGAGATGAAATTCAGGAAATAATAGAAAATTATCACGTAAGCAAAACTAATCATCGTGGTATACAAGAGACTTATGAACAAATTAAGCTAAAATTATATTGATTACCAACTAAGTATGATCAGAATTTGTAACAATTACACCAAATGTAAAATACTTGTTAGTATTTAGTTCTGTAGTCTTTGGATTAAGTAACCATTGTAACAGTTGAGTAACAATTAAGTAACAGTTAAGTATCAATTGTAACAATAGAGTTAATTCCAAATACATTTGCTCATTCTGTAATATCGCATTTACAATTTGACTTTGAGTTATCAATCCTTAAGGGGTAATAAAGCTCAACAATAATACTGTTCTTTACAATAATAAAGAAGCTAGAACTCGACAGAATCAACCTAGATACTGTCTCCAGAATTGATCGGAATTCACCCATCACACAGCACATCAGTGTTTGGACCATCGCCTTATTGGAGGACTACTATACTTGGCGTCTAAGAAGCTAATTGGAAGAACTTCGAGGGAAGTTGCTATTCAACCACCCCCGGAAGTTTTGATTAGGGATGGAGGAGTTATATAAACAATTATTGTAAACTTTGCTAGATTTAGTGTTAGACTTAGCTATATTTAATGCTGACAGTTTAGCTTTTAACACAGTCAGCATTTTTATGTACCTAGAGAAGAAAGAGCAGAAGCTCAGTGTGAATCGAGGTCTCACTCAGTTCGCATCTCAATGCATATGAGACGAACTTGAATAATTATTATAAGTTTTAAGTGGATATTAAAGTATTATTTTAATTATTTAAAAAGTTGTTTTTTAAAAAACGACATCCTCGAAACCATACCATAACTTATATATATATATGACTCTTAGTACAACTTTCTGACGATAAAGCACATAATTTTATTTTTAAAATGTGAAATTGTTTTCAGCTCTGTTTGCTGCTATATTTTTGACTGTACAAAACACCCTCTGGATATGTCTATTTATTGGGAACTCGGAGGTCAGGCAGCTGCGCAACTTAAGGTCCTCAGTTCTAGCCGCAGTTACTGCCGTAGCTTTTCCCTTACCGTTTACGCTTATCCTTCGTCCTCATTAGTCTAACTGGCATAAAATATAGAAACTTCTTCCTTCCTAGATATACAGATATAGTTCCCAAAGTTTTTTTCACTTGGACATTTTAATATTAATTTACAAATCATATCAGACTTTGTTCAAGCTTTGGTCAGACTAGCTGATTAAAAATAAGAAATTTTGTATAACGTAGGCGTCAATATTATCGATTTATCTATAATTTATGTACATGTTATTATTTTCTATTTTTTATGACTTGTTCTCTTTAGTCAGTATGTTTGGCCAAATTATTGTAGATCTCAGACTGTCTTCAAATAGGAACTAAAGTCATCATTTCTCCATATTCACAAAGTTCTTCTTTAAATGATTTTTGACTCCTGTAAGAGAAAAGTTTAATTTCTCTTTCACCCACCTGCATTAAGTTCAACAGTCATACAAACAAATGGATATTTCTACTTCATTCTTCGATGTATTGCGTTTGTTGTTTTTGGGTTTGGTCATCCAGCAAACATTATTTTTCATTTTTGTACCTACCTTTCACAACGTTTGCATTATGATGTCGCCTAGCATAGCAATTGCACAGTTCATTTGAAATTTCACAAACATCCAACCATCGAAAAACAGAGAAATTAAAGAAGCGAAACAATTTCGGATTTTCAGGGAATTTATGATTACAAATGACTCGTCTTTAGGTGGCTTTCTTTTAAAACAACAGCTAACTTAACCGTCATTGCAGAGGTAAATTATTATTTTTATGTGTTTTTTTCTAAGATTGCAGTTTATTTCGCTGTATGATGATTTCAAACAACTTTGGTATAATATGTCCAATCCAACGCATACACACACACACACACACACACACACACACACCAACATAAAAACAATCAAACAAATCGAAATGGAATTTTTCTGCTTAACCATAGAAAATAATGTTAGGCAGAAAAATTTGTTTCATTGCGACAAATTTAAAATAGTTAAATTCGTTCATAGGGCCAGCCGGTCAAGAATGCGTTGTATAAATAAAAGAGGCTTGTTTACAGATAAGGCCAAGCAGGACAACGATGGAATTAACCTGCAGGGCTTGCAAAGACTAAATTAATACGTCTGCTGCACTTATAAAAATTTCGAATAAAATCCTGAAAAAGGAAATAATTAAAAATTAAAAAAAAATTTCGAAGTGAAATAATATTCTTTTTTTAAAAAAACTTTGTCATCATAATATTATGAATAAACAATTTTGATAAAAAACTAATAGTTTTATAAATATCGACCAAAAATGAAAATAAGTAATTTAACTAATAAGCATAAAAAAAATTTGTAACCATAGCAAGTACAGAATTTTCTTAAAATATTGTTTATTAAAATTTAACCTATTAACATTTAAATATTTATCATTTTTGTCTTACAAAAAAAGAAGAATTTGATGAGTTTTATGAATATTTACGTTTCGTTAAAAAATATAATTTTCGAATACCAAAAAAAATATTATGGTTACATAAATTTTTACGTTAATTGTGTTTTAAAAGTTTAGAACATATTTATTAGTATTCAATGTCGATTAGGTATAACATCTCTATTCATTTTCTAGATTAGATGAGATTAAACACTAGATAAAGTAATAGTACAACCTCAGGCACTGCAATAGACTTAACTATTGTGGTCATTCAAAACAAAACAAAAAATAATCTTGCGACATATTATTATTTTGGTTTTATTATCAATAGTTCTGAAAATAACACAGGATGTAGGTATCCGAACAGGAAGCATAATTATTGTGTATTTTGTTTATAATAAGCAACAATGTTATTGTTCTACAAAGTATTTTGTAAGTCCTCATTAAGATGAGTTAAATTTGGGTACATTTTGCGATTATATTTATCGTTTGCATTATTGTAGGCAAATGTGGAAAGCGATTCGCGGTAAATTTTTAATAAAAAATGACTTCTATATTTAGCTGACGGCATAAACTCGCATTTACAAAAAAAAATTATTTACGTATTTTGAAAATTCTGATATTGCCATTTAAATTTGCATTCAGACTTGTTAAGACTGGACTTTCATAATCTTATCAAAAACAGTCTAAAACACAAACTATGAATCATTATTAAAGCATTATCCATAATTAATCATCTAGATTTAAAAACCATTAGTAAATTGGTTATGATTGAAAAATTTTCTGCCAAAAAAACGCTATTATAGCTGGAGATTGAAAATATTCATATTATTATATAAGCGTAAACTAAGAAAATATTTTATAAAATTTAATCCCTAACTGGTTAAAAAAAGTAAACATATTTTTTTGGAAGATATATGTTTTTCTTGTGTTTTAGAAGTATAGAACATATATATTAGTATTCAATGTCGATTAGGCATAACATCGCTATTCTTTTTCCAGATTAGATTAGATTAAAGACTAGATGAAGGGCACTTATTCACATTTGACAATAGTACAATTGACATTGTACTATTTACATTATAGTTTAATGTCAAAAACATTGTTCAGAATTTTTTGAAACCTAACGCACTCGGTAAGACACTTTGGAAATTTTAAAATAAATTTTCTCGGTTTTAACTGTTGACGGAGTGGTGAACCAAAAAACAATATGTGCAATAATTTCATAAGTGAAGTAATTGTGTAAGTGTTCAGTGCATCTCGCAATGAGCATAGAGTTTTGCATTTGGTAAGTATTATAAAGAAGAATACCTTTTGTGAATCTGTATACATTATACTTAATTATTTATAACAATTTCAATTTATGTAATAATTAAATTAAAAATTTACAACTACAACTCCTGTTTTAAAGATGGAATATCTAGATATGTTTCCGGAATATTCCAGAGAACCTACAATGTTAAGTGGATTCATATCAATTTGTGACAAAATAGTTGCTAAATTTTATGTAGCTAGTAATCCCGAAGACTTTCAAAATGAATATTTGATGTCAACGACTTTAACGAAGTTAAAGGACCTGTTTTAGAATTAGTTGAAAGTTCTAATAGCTATGCTTGGTTAGATGTAAGGAAAACACTTTTATCTTGTTATTCAGACAAAAGAGATTGCTTTACATTAAATCTCGAAATGGCTGAACTAAAACAAGAAGTCAATGAATCACCATTTAAATTGTATGACAGAATTCAAAAGCTATTAAGCCTGCAAATAGCATATATTGTAAATGAAGAAGTACGTAACCATTTGGCACTATACGAGTACGTTCAACAACTTGAGTTATGAGCTTTATTAAGAGGGCTACAGGAACCATTAGGTTCTCTTATGAGAACGAAAAATCCCACAACTTTGGGTGAGGCACTTAACATGCTAACGAAAGATTTTCAATTTAAAAGTAATAAAATGTTTTAACAACCGAACAAGCAGATAGTTGTTCCTAAAAGTCAAAATAATTTTGTACTCAGACCGACATATGTTTAACAACCAAATTTTAAACAAATTCTTATACAAACATACAAACATCCTAATCCTTTTAATAAACCTCCCTTTGCTAACTACGGTCAACAACAGCGAAATCCGTTTATGATTAATGGAAATTTAAAACCTAATGTATTACCCGAAAACAAAACATATACACCAACTCCTGTGAGTATTTCCACTAGACAAATACATTCGCAAAATTTTAAACTTTTTCAAATAACAGGACAAAACACTGAAACGAGCGATAACAGCATTGAATTGACAATACCAAATCTAGGTATGTTTGTAACAGACAACAATTTGGAAGAACAATGTTTTGACTACAACCACATTGACGAAGACTGTGAATATAATCATTTAACCTAACAATCCGAAGACAATTTTTTTTGAGATGTCAAACTTATTTTCC
>JAJIZJ010000078.1:0-34268 GCA_022606455.1 Callitettix versicolor | reverse complement strand
GTGCCTATTTCATCAGTGAAAAGAATAAACAACTCAGTAAGTACAACTTTGTTCACCTCAGCCTTAAATAATATCAAGTTTAATAATTTTATACTTACACAGTTAATCAGATTTCACTCTAAAGGTAAAACTTGTAGTAAAGTGTTAAGCGTATGTGTGTTTTAAAGTTAAATCAAGAAAAAACACTTATAGCCTCTTGTATATATTTTGAAATCTGCATTAAATGTAGTGCTGTTCTCCTATTTTGTAGTTTTAAAGTTATATATTTTGTTGCTTGAAATTGAGGTGAATATTTATATTGTTGAGAAAAAAATTTTAGCATTACTAATTTATTTGATCAGCAGTTTTATTATAAAAATAGAACATTAGCTATCAGTTTGATACAAAAGTACAAATAGTTATCAGTCTATATACTACTGCAAAGTGTAACTATTTTAAGTTCGTAATTAAAATTAGAGGTAATAGCTTTGTATAGTTATAATATATATTTTTTCTAGGATCAGTCTTCAGTCATTGAGAAATTGGTTTGTCATGGACAACATGCAAATACTGGAAGCTTATAACAGAAGAAACTCCTGAACGTCTATTGATTGTGCTAAAATGATATATAAAATATTCTACTGATTGATTATATGAATGATATATATAAATACTGATTGTATGTTACAAATAAACCGTATGGGCTATTCTTAAGAAAGATGATTTTCCTTGTGCTTTTACATTCATAATTATACCAACATCCAGCCATAGCCTACACTAAAAAAAAAAAAAAACTAACAGGCCTAAACATTAGTCTTCTTAACATATCTTAGAAACATTTTTAACAAAAAGTTTGAAGTATTTTTCTACAGAAAAGCTTATTTTATAATTATAAAGAAGTAATATTTTCATTTTTGTTTTGCATTTCTAAAATTTTTGGTTTTAAAACTGGTAAAAGCAAGAAATAGCTGGAAAACTGGTTATTACAGTGCTTCAATCTTAAAGTTTTTATGACTAAAAGAAATAATTTTAGAAAAACTATAATAATGTAAAATAAAGTAACCTAATATATCTTTTACACAGTATTTATTAAACCCATTTATGCCCACTTTCATCCATTCAGATATTGGGCTAGCAGCGACACATGTTGATTTTATAATTGTATGACACACTCTAACCTTACCAGATCCCTTCACCTTGGTAAAATACTTATGTACAGTTTTGTCTGATGAAAATAATGCTTAAAAATTAGGTATTTATAATGGATCACCACATATCATGATACCTCATACATATTGATCATACATATATCATCAAAATCACACATATTGATGTATGATTATACTACATTTTTGTTGTATTTCATATTGTATGACAAAATTAAGTAATATAAACATGTGGTACATTTTTTTAATTTATGATTTTATGCAATTTTTAATGAACTTCATACATTAAGACGTTATATTATCATTTACATTGCATGCATGAACAATTTATTATGTGAACTTTTTAATAATAAACTGACCCAGACTCTTGAAAGTAGTCTGTAGTCAGTAAACTGGCATGAACTCCAAATATATGATCACAGTGGGCAATAAAATAAGGTTAGTAAGCTTCACACATCCCCATAGTTCAGGTTTTTCAATTGTTTGATTATTTCTTCAATCGGGCAAAAATTGATAAGGATTTTTATTGATATGCTTTAAAACATATACTTAAATGTAAGCCTAAATATTTATTTAAATATACATGAATTTAACATTTTAGGATAAAAATTGGTGGTGAACCATTTATTTTATATTAACCAAATACTATACAATTATTTAAAGTATCAGTAAGTGAATACTATGAAATTTAGTGGCAGTAAATTTTGAAAAAACTTTATTTGCAAACCTTTTAATTACATTTAAACCTTAGATATAGCTTAGGTTAACAGGGATTGCAGCTGCAGATATACCAGTAGGCCTACTTCAAAAGTCTCCATTAGTAGTAGATTATTCTTTTTAGTTTGCTTTATTATGAAGTATCAAGGTTTTAAATTTTCGCTCCTGTACCCATACACGTCAGGACATTTGACATTAAAAATAAGATTTCTAATCTAATTAAAAATAAATAAAATTTCTGTTATATGTGGTTATTTACTATTCTATCGCTCATATTTACTTTGAATTATCAATACTTGGGTTTTATGAGAACACAGTCTATGAAAACTAGGCAGTTTAAAATCATTTAAGATTACTATCTCCTGCAAAAGTGGAGTTTTCCCATTGAATTGTACTGCACCATTAACCACCTGCAAGGTGCATTTTCTGCACTTGTTTTTGTTTACAGGGTGGAAGACATTTACTGACTTATGACAGTATTGCACTTTCACATGTTATTCTGTTTTGAGGATGTAATAACAATAGTACACACTTATTCATAAGTACTTAACACTGCTTTTGTTCTGGTTACAATCACACTATCTTAGGTACTTCATTAAAAGCAACAGTAAGTGATAAAACCCTTGTATCAATTCCAGGTACGTTATTGATTATATATATTTTTACCATACCATGTTACAAATTATAGTCATGAAACCATTCACAGCACCCTACAGATGTTAACCTAGGTGGTAATTGTAATATACTAACACACCAACCTTTCTGGCATTTTTCAACAAAGTAGCTTGCGTAAATATATGTATTAAATAAGTTTAAGTAGCAATAGTGGTCACTAGACAGCATGTTTATTGCTACAGTAAATAATTTAGATATATAAAAAATTATATCAAGGCAGGCATATTATAATTTTTTATGGGTTATGCTAATCCAAAACGGCATACTGCAGCTGTTAGGTTAGATTAGATTTCATATCGAAATGGTGCTAGACTATAATATTTCTGCTTCTTCTTTGTTGTTCATTACTCTTTTAACCATTTTCAAGGAATCATGACCTCGTGTAACTTTTTCGAGCAGGCTATTATGAGTTGTACTGCCTATCGCACTCAAGGTTAAATGACATCGAAAACAAAAAAAGACATTGTCCTATGTCCTAATGTCCTATGTTTGTTGGTTTTATTTTTTTATTAGCACAACATCAAAATTCTATATAAAAACACTTGAGGTGATATTTTGGTACTTAGATTAAAAACTTGATGAGCAAATCGAAATCAATATTTAATACTTGTCCGTTAAATTTTCTCATACTTAGCTTATGATAAAACTTGAACTTAGTTGTTTAAATTTGTATTACCAAAGACATTAAAATTTTTTTAATGTATATTTGTACCTTTTATATATAGCACCTGTATGTATTTATTATAGAGGCTAATCACAATAGGCTATATTGTGATTTTATAGCTAAATAGCTTACAGAACTAAAATTTGGCCCAAAATATTTTAATCATATTTTTGTATTATTATTATGCAAATCAGTTTATTAAAAATCAATTCCCAAGACCAAATGAAAAACATTTTATTGTTTTGGAAGTACAGTACTTCCTCTAAAGTACAAAATTTAAGTAGCCTAAAAAGTGGCATGCGTGAAAATAAACTTTAGGCAAAACTTAGATCTACAGTCAAATTAGTGATTTAATACATATGTATATGTATTACTTTTATATAAAAGTAGAGAAAAGGTAGGTTTTGTAATATCAACTACAACTCTAACCTGTTTGAACTGTCAAACCAAAATTATGAAAAAGTACAAGAGCCACAAGTTTACGCCATATCTAATGAATACAACAATAAATCTCAAAGAAAGAACAATTTAATTGGTTTTATGTGTAGAGAAATAGAACTTTATAGTTTGGTATATTTGTAGGTGATAAAACTTTAGAAACATAAAACATAACCTCAACTATATACATATACAGGACTTCAGTAGTGTTCAGTTTGGTAAAGGTTTAGACTGGAGGCAAGGTCTAATGGTATATATCTGCAAAGTTAGACATCAATTATATTTAACGACATCCGGAGGCAACAATCTATGTTTGACAAACAAATGTTTTATGCTAACCTTACATCTTGCCACCGGAGAAATATTTGATTAATTACATAACAAAAATTGTATTATACATTAGAGCATATTGGAATAAATGTCTTGAATCTGTTATTTTGAAC
Source organism: Callitettix versicolor (assembly GCA_022606455.1). NCBI lineage: Eukaryota > Metazoa > Arthropoda > Insecta > Hemiptera > Cercopidae > Callitettix > Callitettix versicolor. Next base: position 30,186 of record JAJIZJ010000078.1, on the reverse strand, counting down.
ATATACTCAAATGGGATGACACATATATTTTACAATTAGCTGAGATATAAGGCTGTGAATGTGGAGGTAATATCTAAGGATTACGGACATGGAGGCATATTCTAATGAATGATATATATATATATATGTGTGTGTGTGTGTGTGTGTGTGTGTGTGTGTGTGTGTGTGTGTGTGTGTGTGTGTGTGTGTGTGTGTGTGTGTGTGTGTGTGTGTGTGTGTGTGTGTGTGTGTGTGTGTGTGTGTATATATGTTTAGAAATGTTAAGAAATATCGAAATTCCTGCTACATGTTAATAAAGTTAACATTGTATAAAAGGGGTGTGAGAAGCTTGCTGTGTTATTTTGGAAATATGGGTGTTGTTACAGAGACCATGCATCAAAAATTTATTTTGTTACTTTTTCAGTATGATGCTAGTAGAAAGGCTGATGATTTCTAGTGATGCATTTGATGTTGACGTTTGCAATCAGTGTGGTCGTCTGGGCTATTCAGGATGGTAAGACTATTATATATTCTTTATTATAAAAAAAAAAATTGTTATATACTCATTTAATAGCAATGTTATGTATTTGTGTAAATATGTACAGTGAAATTTCAATTAATCATCTTGGTTTGGACTGGAACCGTGACAGTCAATGAAGTCAGATGGTTAACATGAAACCATTATGAACTAAATATACATTCTGCAATAAAATGAAATGTAAGTTTTGCACATATTGTTCTAATTGAATGTCTTAATCGTATGCTGAAATATCTAAGCCACTACTCAATTCACAACAAATAACGTAAACAATACTTCTGCTTGTCAACAACAATAATGACTGCAACTGACAACATGAGCGATAGTTCGTAATAGGTGACCAAAATGTGACTGACTTATTAATAAAGCAAAAATTTCAGTGCCTCCACCGCTCAGGAATAAAGCGAAGATTATATTTTGCGACAATCTGGCTATTGTATATATTGTATATGAACTCCAAAGAGGACGGCATTTTCATAATAATAACTGACCTAGTAAATCGATGCTTCTATTCAACTCAACCATTCAGTATTTGGTTTTTGTTGCACAGTTTTGGCTAAACGCATTGAAAGGACCTTGCATAAAGCCCGAACAACGTATGTGTAAGATTTTTTCCCGTTCATTTTCGTTTCAAGATGGCAGCCTCTGATTTAATGATGATAAATGTATGCAGTTTTGGTCAAACACATTCACCAATTGTTTTGAAATTTTGTACGAAAATACTTTGTATAGATCGTGAATGATGTATGTGTAAGATTTCCCATTCCCTTTCATTAAAGATGGTGTCCTCTAATGTAAAGGTGACAAGTGTACAATTGTAGTTGTTGGCAATTCATGTAACATTGCTTTAATTGCAACAATGTAATTTTGACAGCTTCATGAAGAAAGAGTATAAACATTTCCAATAAAATTGGTCCAGTAGCATTTTTTGTAAATATTTTGTTTACAGTTTAAATTGGCTATAAAAATTAAGAGCTTGTCAGAGCAATGTCCAGGCAGTGAATTAAGAATATACTGTGAGTTCTACTGTTCTTTGAACTACTGGTACTTATTATTGAAACAAAATAAGATCTTATTATGTTTGTTTGTAGGTGCCATGCGTGTCACAGCAGCGCTTCAGTTTCTACGATTAGGATTCCTTACGCCTGTAAACTGCTTTTCCAAGAACTGCAGTCAATGAACATTGCCCCTCGCTTGACATTGAAAAACTACTGTGATTAGTTGATCATGTGTTTACCATTTCTCTAAAGACTGAGCCTGTATAGTAACTGTGCGTATACTAGAAGTCCTAATTTTTATTTTTTTGTTAATAAAGCATTGAATTTTTTACTCTGTTGTTTTCGTAGAAATTCTGTTATAAATTCAACAGATTGTCTGATATACAGTCCTCTACTATGTTGCCCTTTTGTTATTTAGTCCTCTCTTATCCAGTCCTTAAGTCATCAAATCCAGTCCGTAAATATCCGGTCCATTTATATTCAGCCTTATATTATCCAGTACTCTTATACCTAGTTCTCTGATATCCGGTTCTGTAATAGCCTGTTCCTTTGCTATACAGTACTCTAATATCCCGTCCTCCTGATATCTAGTCGTCTAATATTCCGTCCTGATATTCAGTTCTCTAATATCCTGACCATTAGTTATCTGTCTTCTAATATCCTGTCCTTTGTCTCTTGATTTTTAGCCCTTATATCCAGTCCTCTATTACCCTGCCTACAAACCAGTTTTCTTATGTTCAGATCCACCAGTATCCGGTTTAGTCTGTAACAATTGTTAAAAATGTTTGTGATAATTTTTAGGTTGAAAAGTTGTGAAGAATATTTTTAAAGAAGGTAGGAGGAATGACAGAACTAGGGAGTCAGCTGCTGAATTTTCCAGAAAATCATTCTGAAGGTAAAGCGAGCAAATTTACTAGGTGCCGAATAGCCAGTGCAAGTTTTGTGTTCATTTTTACTGGACCAAAATGAAATTAATTTTTTAGCCGTATAATGTAACAATCCCCTAATTCAGATTTTTCAGTCGCAATTTGTAAGTTTGGCAAGTGTGTTTAGTTTTACAGCAAATTTTTAATAACTTCTATGATAATAATTTGACAATCGCAAATTATGTGTCTGTAACCTAAACAAGTTTCAACCTGGAAAAAATATTTTATGCTAAACCTGTAACAGATACATTTCATTTCTGCTTAAAGGTTAAAAAATGGAACAGTCATTGGGACTGTCGGCAGAAGCGTTAGCTTCTTTATATATATATATAAAACGTCTCGAGAATATAAGAAAAATAAAATCAAATACACGTGTTATTACTGAATATAAACCGTATACCACTGAACTGTTGCTGCTGGCAAGATACACAATGTACACATCATTACATGCATGCACGACGAGAACATAAAATGAAGAAAAGTGGAGAGTGAGAAAAGAAAGAGATAGAGAGAAGCATGCACGTTGTATGTACATGTAGGCACAAAACATACATACGTGCGCGACCAACTCAGTCAGAATTGGCAGGTGAAAGAAAGGAGAAGAGCTGAGAGCTGGAAGGGTCTGTGTAATACTTCCCCTACTCGATGAAACCAAATCACTCCATGGTGACAAATACAAAGTGCACAACTCCGTATAAGAAGCTAACGCTTCAAAAGTGAAATAGTTGTGTGGTTATTGATCAGTAAAAAGAAACAAAAATAAGTAAAGCCTACTTTTTTTTATAAACTTTTTTTTATAAAACGAATTTCCTTGAAATATGAATATTTTCATTTATTTTGTTGTTTTGATGTTCTTAATAAACTGTTTTCATATAGTTGAAGGAAATAAAATATGTGAATATTAATAAATTTTAGTTTGTGTGCATATTTATTACTGTGTAAAAGAACACATCACTAGTTAGAAATATATTTTCATTTTCAAAACGACAATGAATTTGGCAAATTATATCTTTTCTCTAATTGGATTTTAATTGTTAAAATGAAAAAGAAGCAAAGAAAATTAACAGATTGCATGAAACTGTTACAGGTTAATTTGTAATTTAGTTACTTTTTTGTATTTTTAATTGAATATTTTCCATATCAGAGCATATTTTAAAGAATATTTACCTCAGAAAAAATATTTAAAGAATTTTACCTCTTTGCCTTAGCACAATTCAGGAGGCACATGTAACTAATGTACGATGTGCTACCCAAAATTACGGAGAATTTGAATTCTGCATGCAAACTGTTTACGTCCATTGTTTCAGCTTTGTACAAAGAGCGGTCATCTGGCTGTAATTCTTTGCAGATAATTTTGGTTCTGTTATTTTTGTGTGGTCTGCAAATATGACAAATAGGTCTATGTGTTGGTACTTGAGCCTGTTTATTTTCCAATAACTTATATTTGCCCATAAAAACTTGATTTTTTGGAAGAGTTAGGATTGTCGCTCAAGCTTTCAAGTGTCCACTCATGAAACCAGTGAGTGCCAATTTTTTCAAAAAGTTGGAACTTTGCTTATTGTAATCCAGATGGTTGAATTTGTAAATTATATTTGTATTTATTCCAGCAATGTATAAATGCCGTTATCCGTCTCGTGCTTCGAGATGTCGAGTAACTGGCACACATTTGATCGACAGTATCAGTGCCACATTTTGTAGAGTTATAATCCAAATTTACAATAAACTTTTTGGAATCTTCGTCAATAGAGTAGAACACTATACAAAATATTAAACTAAAACATAAAACTACCTGAAGGGTAAAAGTGACTGTATGCTAAAATATAGTGAGAATAACACTACAAAAGCAGTTGCATGGTTGGGCGCGCTGCGGCAACTACGCCGCAAACGTAACTACCACGCATTCATTTCTTATTTCCAGACGGACTGAAGATAAGGTGGTATTCTTTTTATATAGTTAGTGTCTCTTAACATGGTCTTGACAAATATTCAAAGTCCTGAAAACATTTCTCCATCGATACCTACCGTAAGATGGAAAAATAAAAGATTGCGCCAATTTGTCACTAGTGCCCACTTAAGGTTAAAAACCTACAGCCATATTGTGACAACTAAAGTAACAAACTTACTTTTTATTGAGCTTGTGGAAGCATTTGGTAACATTACTAATAGTCAAAATAAAACTTCCATATAGTACAAGCTATAGGTCTGTGTAACGCACCTTGTCAGACAATTTGGGCATGGGATACATTGCTACAAAATTCGTGATCGATACTGTTCAGAACAGTGGGAGAGCATGAGCTGAGTTCTCCATTACGACAACATTCCTCACGCATTACATCGCTTGGTGTTCGGAATGTTTTGGCTACAAAATGAATGATTTCTGACCCACCCGATTGGCCTGACCTTGTCCTGTGCAACTTTTTGCTGTTCCCCAGAATAAAGTTGAAATTGAAAGGCCATCATTTTGACACAATTGAGGAGATCCAGACGAAATTGTAACACATGCAATTTCTTTTACATTTGTAGAACTTACATTTGTAGACTTCCAGGGATGCATGGAAAAACGGGATCATTGTATCCATACTGAAACGGACTATTTTGAAGGAGATGTTTGTAACTAGGAGTTCTGATAAGCAGTTTTATTTTTATAGGAAAATTCCCTGAACTTTTCGGAAGCACCTCATATGTGAATAACATTACCTTATGGACAGTAAAAAAAAAAACTAATAATCCTTAACTGGATTTTATTTTCTATTTACTGTCAAAACTAAAGTTGCTTTTATTTCTAATTTAATACACCGACTTCAATTAGAATTCTTTATATAGTCAAAAGTTGAGTGAAATCTTATAAATTGATTTTGAGAAATTCGGTAGATTTTTTGATTCTTCTGTTGGTGGCTTCCGAACCAGAGTTTTTGAGATAATTAAATTTGAGATAGTTTGTTTAATGTTTTTTTATATTGTTTGTTCATATTTTATATAATAGTTTTATTGTGCTTTTATATAAGAAAGTTTGTACCCAACTTAAGTCATCTGTTAGGCCTAAATAAGAAGAAAATCTTGCTAAATAATTATTTGATAGAATAGTTTTACTAACAACAAAGTGCATATTATAGTTTTAGCAGGGATTAGATTTTTTTTACAGTGAATCTGCGTAAATTTATTGTTGGCTGTTAATGAATATACATAAATTTTTATAAAAAATACTCTGGATTTGTCTGCTATCTGGTGGGTTTTATTTAAACTTGTTACTTCGTAGATATTGTACCTAATCGGAGAACGTTTCACAAAATGTTATTTGCCATGTGCTGCTATCTAGTAGTATATAATGTCAAACTTAATCGATAAATTAACTATATTTTGTAGGTGCTGCTCCTACCAGTAATATTGGAAACTATAACAATGATGTTCCACAATAGAATTTCAGTAATTCTGGTTACTGCAATATTTGTTTAAATTTCACAAAATCTTAATTACATTTTGGTTAAATATGAAGATTTATAAATTAAGTAAGTATATTTGTCTGTAACATTAAAATTAAACACAATCATAAGCTAGAGATTTGGCAATATAATTATAATACTGTATAGAAAGTTTATGCAATACTTTTTGAATACAGTGACATAAAATCAGTGCCGGCCTATAGGAGGGCGGGCCTAAGGACGCTAGCTCAATTGGGGCGCCGCTGTCTAGGTTTTTAGTTATACTATTTATCTGTACTAATTATCTAATACTATTTGTTAATAATTATATTTAAATAAATGTTATTTTTACAATAATAATAATAATAATCATTATAATCAATAAATGATTTTTAAATTTATTTCAAAAGTATAATTATACCATTTTTATAAGATTTCTTAAAAACGCGTGCCTTACATAGATGCCACAGCAAATTTTGCCCGACCTGTCCAAAAGGCTAAGGCGGGCAATATATAAAATTGTTTATTTTTTGTGCAACATTTTTGTATTACTTTCGTTTTAGCGAATTTCCATTGAAAAATGAGATTTTGTAGTGGCCATCATAGAGTAATCCAGACTCGGAACTTTTAAATCATATATCTAGATCACTTTTTAAAGAGGCCGTTAAGAATTGTATATGTCATCACCCACTTTTGCAATCGTAGTCCAGTTTGGTCCAAATTTGGCTCATAAATCAATTTTAGCAATAGCTTTGACAAATTTGCTACCCAGCAAAATCAGTTCAACTGTTTTGATACATAAAAAAAACATTTTTTCTATCTCACATTTTCTTGAATATCTGACTTCACCGACACAATCAGAGTTAGAAATTATTGTTTTCATTGAAAATACTAAAATTAACTTTACAATCAGGGTTCGTTTTTATATTTTATATTGAAAAATATGTTTTTGGAAATTGGCTTCCATCATGTCAACGAGACAGCTGTATGCGATTTTATAATCGAGATATCTGTGAAAATGCTACATTTCATTTCATTACATTTCATAAGTTTCGTACAGTGAATAAACCAGGGGTTCTCAACGTTTTAGGACATGTGCTCCCACTCTGAAACACGTTTTAAATGTCACTTCTCAACATAATGTAGATTGAGCTTGTAATTTTTCTGTTTTTATGCGAAACTTTTTTGTATGTATTTTCCCTTTCAGAACTTCCATTTGTTAATATTTTTCAGTAAATAATACAGTGTGTTTCAAAACTACTCAGTGAGCTAAGTAACTATCTGCAGCTGGTTCTGTACCTACCTAAAGATAAGAAAGAAATGTGTTATACACATTTCCCCGAAAGCGTTTCACTTTCCCACTAGTCGCCATTTTTTTTTTTTTTTTTTTTAAAATATCTCTTATATGTAGAACGGTTTGTAGTCTCCGGGTGAAATATTTATCCAGTCGGCCTTGGGCTGCGAGACACTCTTCCAGTGCGGAAGACGTTCACGTCTTCTTTACAGACGTTCGGATATCTCCTATTTCCTCCCGAGCAAGTTGTGGTGTCTTATAGAGTTGTTCCGGGTGTTGGTAGGCTGTTTTGTAGTGGATGGTCGTCCTCGATGTTCTGCCAAACAACGATTCTCGACCAGAATTTATACTCGAAATTATAGCGGGAACATAATTTCTCAGAAATCCACTGTTAAAACTAGATAAAGAAAGCACCAATCAGAATGAAGTTACTGTATACGGAAGAAGCGAGGTGGTGCGCCGGCATTAATTCCTGGGCAGAAATGTGATAATCTAGCGCACTACAGACCCGAGATACGCGAGCACTGCGAACCAATCAGATGAGAGTATTGGTTGATGGGAATGAACTAGGTTTTCGCAGGCGTAGGCTGTTTCAAAGCCGGAAGAGCCGCCTCGGTAGCCTAGTGGATAGCGTACTAGGCATTCACCCTGAGGACCCGGGTTCGATTCCCGGCGAGGGCTTGGTATTTTCATACGCTATAAATCATCCCATCGTCTGCAATAGTCCAAGTGTGCACAATAGTCAGACGTTAAACACAAAAAAAAAAAATCAAAGCCGGAAGAGAAGTGCGGGATTTTAACGTGGTTGTTTAGGTGTTAGTAAGAGGAACTAAGTTGTGTAACTCAGTTCTGTTAAGTTTAGGCGATGACAGGTTCTATCAGTAATACTTAGAATAAACGATTCAAACTTAGCGTGCTCCTTTACTTGACATAGGCCTATGGGAAAAAAGATTGATCTTCATACATTGACCCGATTTAAAATGGCGGATTTAAAAAATTTGTTAACCTAAATAAATCTGTGGTAAATTTTAGTGACATTAGATTTCGTGCTCTGAAGACTAATTTGCGCAGTTTTGCTGCTTTACCTGCTCCGTAGTTTTAACATTTAGGCCTACACCATTCAATGGGAAATTAAAAGGGCTACAAAAAAATGGTATCTTGACACTAAAATTCACAGTTAATGATTTATTTTTGTTTACAAGTTTTAAACGTCCTCCATTTCAAGACGGATCAACGAGTGAAGTTGGTTTTTCCCCCAATTATGACGTTATCAGGTAAAAAAGCATGTTAAGTTTGAAATTTACTGTTCGAATAGTTTTAGAGAAAAAGGAGAGTATTCTGACACGTGTTTATATGAACTTTTTAAATATTTTTACGTATAAAATCTGCTGTCGTGAGATTGCCGCATAATTTTAAATCACCCTGTATAACATCTTTTTCAGTTTATTTACTACTTATTTACAAATATTTATACCATGTTTAATTTTTGAAACGTAGCTTTTAATGTTAGTTTTGGCGGGAGGAGTGAACAGGAAAAAGTCTGCCCAACGAAAGAATGTAACGGAAATATGGAACTAACGAGCAAACGAATTGCGTCTATCTATTTTTACCTCTTCTTTTCCTTCCTCATTTTCGATAACAGTACACGCGTATTATACAAAAACGTTGTGTTGCTACAGTAAATAATATCTAAGCTAGGTTTACATGTTTATTTATTTAAACAAAACAAGATATTTGTAAACATATCTTCCAACTAAAGATATCGTTAACAAAAGCTTCGCTTCTGTCGGTAACTCCCCAAGTTCCACACGTGTACTTTTTTCTCAAGAGAATTGTTTAAGAATAAACGTTTGTACTTAACTCGTTTCCTTTTAAATTACTTCTCCTCCCGTAAGAGGGAGTGACCCACAGACTGGAATCCCTGCAATAAACAATGTCCTCCAAACATTTTATACGCTTCGACAATCAAGTGTTCACGCCAAACTCCACTGCCTCCTGTAGCATTTTAGACAGTTTGTTCGTTCTGTGACGAGATAATGCGCTCCCGTCTTGGCTTTCTAATTAAAACATTCACTGACTACTTGACCATCCAAGGTCGCCGGAAACGGATGTATCCAGGCATGGGAAATCTGCACATTGTGTTTTACTGCTATCCTTGGAACTGCTTGTTTCAGAAATCTTTATAAAATATTCTCTCCGCAGTGGCAACGAAAACATATTGTGTGTTGCTCAAACGTGGCCTTTGACCACGCTTAGGAAAAAGCTAGACAGAAGTGACTAATTGTGGCATGCCTGACTGTAACTTATACTTATTCACTATTATGATTTAATTATTTTTATAAAAATTTAGATGTATGCAAGAAAGGGCAACTCTTGAAAATTATTTTCGTATTAAATTTCGCGTGTATGTAGGTACACAACTCAAAAATTAACTGAAACTGTCACAGACTGTGAATTTGAGTATCTTAGGCTATATAAGGGACTTAATAATTAATCAGTTTATAACCCTACTTTTGACAGTTATACTGTCTAAGTATAATCATAAATATCATATTTGTGATTCAGGCATTGGTATAGCCTGAATTGGTATAGGTAAAATTGGTATAGGTCGTATTAAATAATTTAACTATACAGTGTAATTTATGTGTATACAAATTTAAATACGCATTATCGAACTTGTTGTATATACGTAATATTAAAGAATTCTTCTGCACTATTAATTCAAATTATACTGTGTGGTTACCCTGCAGGGGGTGCAGACTAGCTGCTCCTATTGAGAGGATTTAGACGTCCCTCACGGTACCCGAGTCTAACACACACTTATACTTACAACACTACACTGTCGACTTTAACACTACACTCACACTTACATTTAGGGAGGCGATAATAGCCTTAATGTGCTTTTCGCCTTAAAATGAATAAATAAATAAATAAATTAATAAATAAATATATATATATATATATATATATATATATATATATATATATATATATAAGTTATGGTATGGTTTCGAGGATGTCGCTTTTAAAAAAATCTTTTTATTAATTACAATAAGACTTTAATATTCACTTAAAACTTATTATAATTATTTAAGTTCGTCTCATATGCATTGAGATGCGAACTGAGTGAAACCTCGATTAACACTGAGCTCCTGCTCTTTCTTCTCTAGGTACATGAAAATGCTTACTGTGCTAAAAGCTAAACTGTCAGCATTAAATATAGCTAAGTCTAACACTAAATCTAGCAAAGTTTACAATAATTGTCTATATAACTCCTCCATCCCTAAACAAAACTTCCTGGGGTGGTTGAATAGCAACTTCCTCGAAGTTCTTCCAATTAGCTTCTTAGACGCCAAGTATAGTAGTCCTCCAATAAGGCGATGGTCCAAACACTGATGTGCTGTGTGATGGGTGAATTCCGATCAATTCTGGAGACAGTATCTAGGTTGATCCTGTCGTGTTCTAGCTTCTTTATTATTGTAAAGAACAGTATTATTGTTGAGCTTTATTACCCCTTAAGGATTGATAACTCAAAGTCAAATTATAAATGCGATATTACAGAATGAGCAAAAGTATTTGGAATTAACTCTATTGTTACAATTGATACTTAACTGTTACTTAATTGTTACTCTACTGTTACAATGGTTACTTAATCCAAAGACTACAGAACTAAATACTAACAAGTATTTTACATTTGGTGTAATTGTTACAAATTCTGATCATACTTAGTTGGTAATGAATATATTTTCGCTTAATTTGTTCATAAGTCTCTTATATATCACGTTGATTAATTTTGCTTACGTGATAATTTTCTATTATTTCCTGAATTTCATCTTCTCTAGTCACATCTAACAACTTAGTGTTACATTTAACTAACTAAAGTTTGATTTTTTGAAATTTTTGTTATACAAGTCACAAATTTTTCATAAAAGTCGTTTTCAAAATAAATATTATATTTAACATTGGTACTAAATATTCCTTCACAAACTTAACAATGTCATTATTTAAGTTATTTTCGGATATTTCAACTATTAATCTTATTTTACTGGTTCCAAATAGCTTTAGTATTTTTACGTCCTTAGGTTGATATTTCACAAGACTTAGCAAAATTTGGTTTTTTCCAAAATTTACCGGCTCGTCTGAGATGGGTATTTCTATTTGCGTGTTCCCTTCATAATTAGAATGGATGGTCTGGTCGCTTTCTGCGTTCATTTCCTCTTGATCTGCGGCGTGTCTCTTCTTCCGCGTCAAAATTTGCAATTATTGATTCATTACCGTCCAATTCAGGAAAGTACAAACTAGGCGACTCGGCTATTGTTTTGTGTAGTTCTTCATCCGTAGCACGCTGATTGTTCGCATTATGGTTAGTGATATTTAGCTGTATCCTCGACAAGGCGTCGGCATTTCGGTTTAATTTTCCTTTTGTACCTAATCTCATAATCGTACTCCTCTAATTTTAATCTCCACCTAAGTAACCTGGAATTTGATTCTTTAACAGAAAATAACCACTGTAGGGGTTTATGATCCGTATAAATTTTAAATTTCCTGCCGTATAGGTAAGGTCTGAAGTATTTAGTTCCAAAAATGATTGCAAGAAGTTCTTTTTCAATGGCAGGATATTGGGTTTCGCTTTTATTAAGGGGTCTGCTGGCGTATGCTACTGGTAGGTCTGCTCCGTTTTTGATTTGCGATAAAATTGCCCCTACTGCATAATTGCTTGCGTCAGTTGTCAGAATAAATTCTTTTCAAAGTCCGGATATTGTAATAAAGGTTCATTACACAAGATATTTTAGCAAGTTTCAAAACAGTTTATATAGTCAGGTTTATTTATATCAATTTTGACTTCTTTTTAAACAGTGGGTGAATGGTTTTGTTATTTTCGCGAAGTCCTTAATAAACTTTCTGTAGTATCCAAGTAGTCCAAGAAATCCTTTGATTTCTTTTGGCGTTTTCGGAATTGGGTAGTTTTTATAGCTCTGATTTTGTCTGGGTTAGGTTTAACTCCTTCTGGTGTCACTACATACCCTAAATAAGCGACCACTTTCCTCAAAATTTCTGTTTTATCGGGTTGAATTTTAAAATTGGCTTCTCTTAATCTGTTGAAAACTACTTTTAACCTATTTATGTGTTCTTGTAAACTAGTAGAATATATTATTATATCGTCGAGGTAGGTCAAGCGTGATTCATTTTGAATCCCACGTAAAATGTTGTTCATTGCTCTTTGAAAAGTCGGTGGGCTATTTTTAAGACCGAACGGTATTCTTAAAATTCAAAGTGCCCGGTTTCCGTCGAAAATGCTGTTTTATCAACACTGTCGGGTGCACCTCCAGTTGGTGGAAACCAGATGCGAGGTCTAGGTGCTAAAGCATTGAGACCTCCCAAGTTTATCTAAAATGTCCGTTATATTAGGTAAAGGGAATTTGTCATCGATTGTTTTAGCGTTCAAACCTCTGGAATCAATTACAAGTCTAAATTTCTGCTTATTAGATGCGTCTGATTTCTTGGGTACTATCCAAATAGGTGAGTCCCAAAGTGAATGAGACAGTTGTATTATTTTTTGTTCTAACATATCCTGTATTTCTTTGTCCACTTCCTTGCGATAGATTTCCAGATATCGATAATTCCTAGAATAAACAGGAATCTCATCTGTGGTTCTAATTACGTGTTTAATTTTGTTAGTAAAGGTCAGCTTATTATTTTCTGTGTGAAATAAGTCGAAATATTCTTTCTAGTAATTTCATGATCTCGTTTCTTTCTTCTGGGTTCATATGGTCAGTTCTAATTTATTTAGGTCCAATTTATTATTTATGTGATTCAAAAGTTAAAACTAGGGTTGTTTTCATTATATATTTCTTGCTTGTTTGTTTTACAGATTTTGAAATCACTTAATGGTTCAACTTTTAAAGGTTCAACTATTAAACGTCTATCGTCTGTTGTGATATTTATAATAGGACAAAGTGCTTCCCCTTCTACAACTTTCACTAAACATTGTGGTATTTCCAATCCATCACTTTCTTTGTACGATAGTATCCCTCTCCATTATTTAAATTACCAATTTTAATTTTTATTACTTGTTTAGATCTAGCTTTAATGAGATGGCATTTGATATTTTTTGGAGGTGTATCTTTGTTATTATTATTTTTTTTTTTTATTGTTTTCCTTTTCCGTATTGAAATAATGTACAGGAATCTTTTCTCCGCAAAATATTAGCTGATTATGTACAAAGTCTAAATTAATTTTGTTCTTTCATATTGTCAAGTCTTAGTAGTAGATCGAAATTTTTATGAAAATTAAATAGATAGAACTTTGTTATTTTCTTCCCCAATAAAGGCAATTTACAACTAAATTTTTCTTTTGAAACACCATGTGCTGTAGAAACTTCAAACGGCTCCTGTTTTAGTGTATTTTTGAACAAGCGAAACGCTATTGGTTTGTTATTGAATGACCTGGTGCTTCCTGTGTCTATCAAAATTTTTAGGTTGGTTTTTGGGTCATAGAAATAGGGTAATTCATTTGTGTCGATGTTCATTATGGAAAATCGCTCTTCATTACAGTAAGTCCTAAAAAAATGATTCTGTTCTAAACTGCATGCGTTGTCAACTTCGTTTGTTTCCTCGGTATAAAATTACTATTATTTTTGTAATTTTCGTCATCGAATTGGGCTTCTTCAAAGTCTGTCACATCCTGGTCTGATAAGGAAATATTAGGTATTTGCCTCGTCAGTTCGTACATCGCGTGGTCATCGTTTTCTTGGTCAACCTGCTTGCCGGTCATCTGGTATAATTTATTTTGTCTGATCGCGGTTCCCGTTTGTCTAGTCGAAATGCTCATTGGCGTGGGTTGATAACTTTGATCTGTTTTTGGAGTATTATTAGTTACGAAATGTTTTTGTGGCTGACTGTAAGGTTGTCTGTGTCCATAGTTAAAGTTGGGTTGTGCTGGTTGATGCAATTGTTTGTAAGAGTTTTGTTGAAACTGATGATTAGGTATTGGTTTACGGATTGGCATGTATTGTTTTTTTTTTTGGTGGAATGTTGGAACGGTTTGTTTGGAATAATTTGTTGTTTTTAAACTGGAAATCGTTTGTAAGCATACTGAGTGCTTCTTCAAGTGAGGTGGGGTTTTTGGTTCTCATGAGGGACCCTAGCGGTTCCTGAAGTCCCCTTAACAGAACACATAATGCTAATTTTTGTGCATACTTGCATAGAACATCCCTAGCGGATGGTTCTCTGTTTACAAAAAAATGCTATCTGTAACTTTAATAGCTTTTGAATCTTTTCATAAAATTTGAAAGGTGATTCCCCGTTTTCTTGCTTTAATTCTGCCATTTCAAGATTCAAAGTAAAACAATCCTTCTTATCAAAATAACTAGTCAGCAAAATTATTTTTACATCTGCCCAAGCATAAGTATTAGAATTAACTACCATTTCAAGAGCTTGCCCTTTAATTTTGATAATATGGACGATAACAAATATTAATTTTGGAAATCTTCTAAGTTATCAGCTACAAAGAATTTATTGACCATTTTATCACATATTGTGATGAATCTATTAAGCATGGTTGGTTCTCCGCTAAACTCTGGAATCATGTCCAGGTATTCTTTCTTCAGTGTTGGGATAGACATTGTAATATTTAGTTATTACTACACACAAAAATAAATCAAAATTAAAATTAAAATCAAATTATAAAATATAATACTTATAAAATAATGCTACAAATTATTTATGATAACCTATGTTTGGTTTATCTTTAAAAATATTCAATTGATTCAATTAACAAATTGATCTTTGATATTTAATTATTTTGTTTGTTAATTATTTAATAAAATTGATGTAACATACATTCGTAGGTATATAGTATACAAAACTATTTTGTGGGATCTACTTACAATAAGATCCAAAATACTTTGCTCATTTTACGCGCACTTGCCACGAAAAATTCGCACAAACACTTCACTTCACTTCGGATGTAGATGTTCACTCTACGGTTGCAAATATTCACTTTGCCGGTTGGTTGTGTTCAATTTAATAATATACACTTATTAAATTGAACGGTTGGTCTTTTGTTCGACACTTCGGTTAACAGTTGAAACTGAAGAAAAATTATATGCACTAATTTTCCCGAAGTGTCCTACCGACTGCGCCAGTTATGGTATGGTTTCGAGGATGTCGCTTTTTAAAAAACAACTTTTATTAATTACAATAAGACTTTAATATTCACTTAAAACTTATTATAATTATTTTTAAGTTCGTCTCATATGCATTGAGATGCGAACTGAGTGAAACCTCGATTAACACTGAGCTCCTGCTCTTTCTTCTCTAGGTACATGAAAATGCTTACTGTGCTAAAAGCTAAACTGTCAGCATTAAATATAGCTAAGTATAACACTAAATCTAGCAAAGTTTACAATAATTGTCTATATAACTTATATATATATACTGTGTGGAAGCTTTCCAGGCGTATTTGGACGAGTGAACTTTTGGTCACATGATCCAGTCTGTTAAAAACACGATTCAAATGACCAAAGTTAATTGGACCAAAATATTAAAATATAATTTGGTCGAATGAACCTTGGTTGTTTGATCTTTTGAACATATGAGCTCTTCCCGCCGACATACTTACAGCCAATCAGCGCACTGACTTATATAACAGATTTCGGCCTAACAATGGGTCTCGCCTCGTGTGTGTTTTCGTACGTTACAACACTTGCACAGTATTTGCAATCGGTCTTCACAGAGTTCAGTTCAAAGGTTCAACTTGGAAACAATGATCGTTATATAACGCGGACGATACAATCGACTATCGAAACTTAACATCGATTTGTAAAGGTTAGGAAGTTATGTAATGAAAGTTTGAAGAGGTTAGAAAATAAGGCTATGATACAATAGTAAGATTAGGTTATAGTCTATCTATACATGAGAATATAAAGTAGTGCTACTTGAGAGACCATTATTAAAGTGAAAACGCCTTTATGCGAGCCTAACAATTTTTAACATGTTTTAGGGCTGATTTTCATATTGGAATTTTGCGGGACCCGTGATGCAAGAAACATGTTTATATTGGCATATAACAGTATATTTTGTGCGGCGCTAGTCTCATATTAAATTAATTATAATTAGAAATTACTGTTTCCGCGGGGATCGAACCGGGGATTTAATGCGTGTGAAGCACACGCGATAACCACTTCACTACGGAAACTCTGAAAAAAGTTTGACCGATTTAAGTATATGAATTTATAGTTAATTTCATTTTGGTAGTTCTATTAAAATAACATTTTTTAAATATTAATTCGTAAAGATCAGCTGATAGGCTATAATAAGTTTCAGTGTTGTTAAAAACTAGCAATATTAACAATAATTATTATAAACGTTTATATTAATTTCGAATGTATTATAAACGGTTACAACGTGCACGTGTTCTTCAACTTAGGAAAAATACCGAAACCAAAGCAACACAACGTTTTTATATAGTACGTGCGTGCTGTTATCGAAAAGGAGGAAGAAAAAGAAAGAGATAGAAATAGAGACGAAATTGGTTTGCTCGTTCCATGTTGTTCGTTCCATGTTTCCGTTACATTCTTCCGTTCGGCAGACTTTTTTTCTAATCATTTCTCTCGCCAAAGCTAACATTAAAACCTTAAAGACTAGATTAAATTTTAAATTTAACTTTTTTAAGTGCATATTTATTAAATTTAATTTTTTTGTTCCTTAAAAACTTTCTAAAATTACAAAACTAATGTCTTTGTATTTGTATATGATGTAGATAAGTGTTCATTTTATTTAATACCAGTTGTGTATAATTTCAATTCAGCAATAAACTCAGTAATTTACAGTGATTTAAGCAGTACATACCAACAATAAACACTGATTACTTCAATTTTTTAAAATTTTCACTTCTTTTGGGCAGTCACCAGAATGCTATATTTATTAAGGCCTCCATATTGAAACGGTTGACCGAATGTTGTTGGGTAACAAACTTGTTCAAGTTATTAAAAAAGCCGATTTTGTGCCATCTTTGAATCAAATCAACTTGTATAGTGTCAACATTTATATAAATTTGAACGGACCCTAAAAAAAATGATCTAGAGGTCAGGATCGGCGTTCATTCAAGGTCCCACATCTGGGAATTACCATGATGGCCGCTCCAATAGATCATTTCCCGATGGAAATTCACTAACAAATAATAAATTCAAGCAATTTAGAAACATTCAAATTACAATACCTTGTGAGCAACTAATTACTAGAAAGTTTTTATTGGCACAGTCATTAAGGTCCAGGAACTTGAAACGTGCGTCGATCCTGATATCTAGGTAAAGTTTTTAGTGGTTATATATATTAAATGTTTATACGCGCGCTCGCGCGTTGTGATGTGTGTGTGTGTGTGTGTGTGTGTGTTTGCGCGCTCACGTTCGCAATTTTGGATCTATTTGATTCGAACTTTGCACAAAAATCGATTATGGTAACAATAAGTTTGTTAATCAGCAAAATTAATCCAACAGTTTCAAAATGGCGGGCATTTCAAATTTTTAAAGATCAATATTTTTTTTTACCTAATTTTTTTTCTGTTTTGAGCACCTGATTTCACCATCGTATCATCTTTAAAAAAACTACATGAATTAGAATTTTGAATCTTTAAAAACCGTTGAAATTAAGCATTTTTTTCGACGACGGTCATGGTTCATTTTTGTAATTTGAAAGCTTAAAATCCTAATATATGCGGAATTTGCTTATCATTTTTATATGTTATACTAGTTAAACTAATGAAGGTGATGGATCAGCGTTAACGGTAAGGGTAAAGAAACGGGAGTAACTGCGTCTCGAACCCACAAGCTTGAGGTGCGCAGTTCAGAGACGCAGCAGATTGATCGCTGCTTAAGCTGTACCGACCACTGAGCACAAAGCATCAATGTTGAAGAAAAAGAAAAAGAAAATGGAAAATTGTTTTTTTGTTTTTTTTTTTGGTGTTTAACGTCCGACTATTGGTTGTTAAAAGTTCTTATTTTCACACGCTTCTTTTAGCAGTTTTAAAAAGTTATTTTTTTATTCTTACCACTTCGTCCTGCCCTGTAAGGTAATAATACGGCCAACTTTATAGTTTTCGCTTTTAAGTTATAGATACCTGAAAACCGATACTCATTCATCTCCCGTTTATATACACAACGGCTACTGAAGAGGGTGACTTAGCGGGGCGGAACGTTGCCGCATTCCTTTGTCTTCACATTATGTCAATCAAAATCTCAAGATCGATTTTATACGATCATAATACTTTCTTTGTGTACTTGAGAAATTGAAATGATATCGATAAAAAAGTACACCCATTGTTCAACAATGCATTGTAAGGCGTTTATTGAAGTTCTCTTTTCACTAGGTAGATAGCAGTGCTGGTAGCGCGGCCATCAAATCAGTACATGTTCAGCTTTGAATGGAGAAGGTTAGGAAAATGTTTGAAGCGGAGTTTACTAGTTAGGTTATGTTCACGCGATCTAATATTTTTCGTTATTTACATGTCAAGTATTACGGAAATAAATAATTGACGAAAACATATTAAGTGGAGTAAATTATAATTTATAACTTGACAAAATACTGAGTGCTCATTTATAATATTGACAATGCGAAATAGTCCGATCTGTTTATTTCGCTGAACTATTAATTTCGTTTGTTTATGAAATGTAAACAAACAAAATGTAGCCTTTGTAGGGATAAGTAAAAAGTGAACAGGACTTTGTCCTGTATTTTTAGTGGTTTAAGTTGCACTTGTTTTTCTAAAAGTGTTGTGATTTGTGTACAGAACTTTGGATGAACAAGAAGCCTACAATGTTGTTTACAAATGTGGCAATTTTTCTGCTAGTTGTCTGCTTTTGCGTAGCTCAGCAAATAAATGGTAAGTAGACTAGCATATTGTTTATTTTTACTTTTCAAGGTTCAGTTACAACGTTTAGAGCTATTTTTTTGAAATGTTGTTGTTTTTGTGTGTAAGGTGTAGTTTATGAATAATTTGCATAGTGTACTACAATATTAAACTATATCGTATAAAAAGTCTAATGAAAAAATGAACTGTTTTTGAGGTTATGGGCTACAAAATTTGTTAAGCCTTGGCTGTTAAAAATTAATGAAATGATGTTAGTTATTACGAAATGAAAATATAATGCAAAATCGTCAGTTTTATTAGGTTATAGGCTTCAATATTTGTTAGGTCTAGGCTATTAAAAATTAATAAAATGGTGTTGGGTTATATCAAATGGGGGACACGCTAATCCTTATCTAACTGGAATTTGATACAGGCGCTATGCTTAAACAAAATTTTAAACTACTATAATAAATACTGTATTTGAATGTTACCAAGTTTATTTTAATTTTCAGAGTTCTTTATTGAATATATGTGTTTTTATGAAATTAATGCAATTTAAAAATAACTTGTATGTAGGCCTTTTTACAGCTACAGCAGTATTTAAACAAATTATCTAGCCTACTTTGTAATGCAAAGTCGTCATTAAGTTTATAAGCTACAAACAATTTTTGTTTCAACTCGACTGTTCGGCATTTGGTTTGTGCGTTTGTTACAGTTTTGGTCAAACGCATTAACCGATTGTTTTGAAATTTGGTTGGAGTGTGCCTTGTATAAAGCCCGAACGACGTATGTGTAAGTTGTTTCTACATCCACTTCCGTTTCAAAATGGCGATCTCTGATTTAACGATGAGGAGAGTACGTAATTTTGGCCAATCGCATTGATCGATGGTTTTGAAATTTGGTACGGACGTACTTTGTATAAATCCCGAACGACGTATGGGTAAGATGTTTTCCCATTCACTTCCGTTTAAAAATGGTAGCCTTTGATTTAATAACGAGGAGTGTACGCAGATTTAGCCAAACGTATGGACAGATTGTTTTGAAATTTGGTAGGAAGATACCTTCTGTAAAGCCCGAACAATGCGTGTGTAATATTTTTCCCATTCACTTCCGTTTCAAATTAGCGGCCTCTGATTTCCGAGATGATGAGTGTGAGCTGCTGGCTATTTCCTGTAATACTGGCTGAACTTATAATTCTGTCCTCTTCATGGGTAAAGCATTTCAATAAAGTTGGTCCACTAACTACATATTACGGTTAGTAGTTAAATTAGCGGGTAAAGTTTCGAGCGTGTCAGTGTTGTCATAAAGCAGTGGCCAGGCAAAAAATAAACGAAAATAATCCTGTCTAAGTTTTTGAATCTGTTACTAACACTATATTGAAATGAAAGTTTAGACTATCGTAATAAACAGGCGCTACTATTTATTGAAAATTACCAAGTAGGCTATTGTTTATTTTAACTAGTCAATTTTTAGTTACTTTGTTCAAAATGTTTTTGTAAAATAATATATTGGCCTACTGATAGTTTAATAAATAATTTGTATAGGCGTACTGCACTATATTTAACCAACTTCTTTGATCATTGATAGCCATTGAATATAAACGGACTAGAAGTACAGTCATCATTATAAAAAGCGTGGTGGATATTAACGGTTGTAGTCCAAGTAATTGGACTATCTGCCGTTACGAACGCTGCAAGCTGCAAGGATAGGGGTGGAGACGTTTCAGAAAACAGACAATACAATCTGTTTAATTGTAGTTGAACACTCTGCCGCAAGATGCCACCAGCAGTGCTCACAAAACTGTCATAAGGGTTATTCTAGTACGTTGGTATTCAATGGTGGAACTTTATACCTAACCACAACGATGCACTTTATAGACCGGTCGGCCAAACTTAAAAACATAATTATAATTAAGTCCATGTTGTTATATATATACACGCAGATTTTAATGCTGTTTATGATAGTGAAATCAGAGTTTAGTTCTTCAAAAGAGAAATATAAAAAATTACTTCCGAATTTCGCTTCCATCACGTCAGCAAGACAGCTGCATGCCGTGTATGTTGTTTACTACCAAGGTGACCTGTAAACATTAAAAACAAAAGATCGATTTTCTATGATTACCTTACTTTTTTATACTTTGTGTAGTACGTATTTTTAAGCAATGTTTGTCTGGTATTTTATCAAGTTTTGCAATCTATCGATTTACTGTTAAAAGCTAAATGTGTGTAACAGGTAGACATAAGGACCTTGCCGTACACCCACGGACCCTGAAAAGTACAAGTGGTGTGTTGAAAGTGTTTCTATTCTTAGAAAATTCGTTTAATTTCTTTTCAAGGAATGTTTTTTTAAAGGAAGAACCGAAAACAAGGCGGATTAAGAAATATGTTCACTGATTTCATAAATAAATAGTGTAGTCTCCGGGAGAAATAAAGTCCGGTAGTTTACCAGGTTGGCCGCGGGCTAGCGAGGACTTTTCCAGCTCGGAATTGTGAAATAAATTCGCTTTGCATTTACTGTTGGCTGGATCTCTCCTATTTCCTCCCGAGCAAGTTGTGTCTTGTACAGTGTGTTGGTAGGCTGCGTGTAATTATTCTGTAGTGGGTGGTCCTCCTCGATGTTCTGCCGAATAAAGATTTTCGACCTGTGTTTATACTCGAAATTGTGCAACCATAATTTTGTCAGAATTCCATTTTTAAAATTGGAGAAAGAACTCACCAATCAGAATGAAGCTATACGGAAGATGCGAGGTGTAGCCGCAGTAATGTCTGGGCAGATATGCATTAATCTAGCGTAGTATACACCCGAGATACGTGTGCACTGCGAACCAATCGGAAGTGAGTATTGGTTAACTGGAGTGAATTAGGTTTCGCAGGCATAGGCTATTTCAAAGCCGGGAGAGAAGTATGGAAATTTAGCGTGATTGTTTAGGTGTTAGTAAGCGGAACTAGGTTGTGTAACTCAGTCCCTATGTTGTTTAGTCGATGATAAAATTACTACGTAAACTTTCTCGCTTCGCTCAAAGTACTTATACAACCGTTAACACTAAAATACGTTCTAAAACTTTAGGCTATAGTTTTTTTGGGCTATAATAAATAAAAAACAATAAATACACTAGATAATATGGCTCAAAACCATTTACACGTCCAAAACGGTTTGAATAATTGAATTGATTTTGTTTTGCGTAACTTCTGGGATCAGTGTTAACAGTAAGAGTAAAACAACGGTAGTAACTGCGGCTCGAACTAGGAACCGTGAGGTGCTCAGTTCAGAGACGCAGCAGACTGACCGGTGCTTTAGCCACATCGACTACCGAGACCTCTGGTTGAATTGAAACTCTGTACTAACATTATATAGGTTAAGATGTACGTTGGAAAACAGAATAAGCTTGATCGGTTGATTCTTTTTCGCGACTATTTTGAAATTGTTTTGCGTTAAATTTTTGAGAAACCGTTAATTTTAGGTTACAAAAAAATTAAAAAGGACAAAGTTTTTTCTTCTGAACACAAACTAGATCTTATGTTTACTAATAATTTTATTTAAATCATGATTACCATTAAAATCAGTGATTTTATTTAAAAACTCATAATCATGGATCTCTTTACAATTAAATTTGTAAGGTTAAAATTTGTTGAACACAAGAAGGAAACTCCAAAAGAGAAAACTTTCACCAATCCTAACGCCAGTAAATATTTCATTAAAGAAAAACAAACAAACAAACAAAAATAAAATAAGTTGATCATTGCCATTAACGTCTTTCGAAACTTCCGCCTTTTATAGTCCTCATAAGAGCGTAATTAATAAAATATAGTTTCCTTCAATGTTGTCTTTAAATTTAATATATATATATATATATATATATATATATATATATATATATATATATATAAATTAATAATAAACGCCTTTATACTACATGTCCAGTCCATTCGTCACAATTATATCATTAACAGTTAGATATAGCCTTATTGTATAGTACAAGATCGATGTTTTTGATCGAGCGAAATGAGGTCTGTGTTTCAACTCGAGCTTTCGGTATTTGATTTGTGTTACGCAGTTTTGAGTAAACACATTGACCGATTATTTCGAAATTTGTTGCGAAGGTACCTTGCGTAAAGCCCAAATGATATATCAAGATTTAACTCAATTTTAATCAAACGCAGTGACCGATTGTTTTCAAATTCGGTTCGGAGGTACTTTGTGTGAAGCCCGAAGGTGTGTAACATTTTTCCCTATTCACTTCCGTTTCAAGACGGCGGGCTCTGATACAACATTGAGATTGTACTTAGTGGTTACTTCCTGTAATACTATTTGAACGGCAAAACCTATCATAATTTCGACTGCTTCCAATGAAGCAGTCTTTCTCAATAGAAAGAGCATAAAGTTGGTTCAGTAACATTTTTCGTAAATATTACGGTTACCGGTTCAATTGCGTGGAAAAACTTATGAGCGTTGTGTATTAATTAAGAATATATTCTTTCAACTACTAGTATATTAAATTTGTATATGACAGGTGTTCATTGTCTTTAATACCAGTTGTTTATAGTTTTAGTTAAATAATAAGATCAGTAATACAACTGGACCAATACAAACCAACAGTGAACACTGATAAGGCCTATTTCAGTTTTTAAAATTTTCATTTCTGCTGGTTAGACTCACTACTGTTACATTTATTTTTGTAAAAAAAAAACAAAATGGCGGATATCTAGAAAACTAAATCTTTTCGGAAAACGTTTTCCGGATAAACGTTTCTTTATCCTGACCAACAGAATCATTTTCTAAAGTTTGGCTGCGTATTTGTGGGACACCTGTATATAGTATTGTCAAAATTTACGATTCCTAATCACAGTCTACATTCCTACTGGAACAGTAAAATATTCCACGAAACGTAGCAATCAAGGTACGGATAAAATCACTAGAACTGGGTAAGAAATAATACAGTCACGCAATTTGTCAAGAACGTAAGGTCCGCTGCGTAGTGCGTAAGGCCTACTTACATACTTAGCTTAGCTTATGTAGGTTAAGTAATCTCGGCACGCAACTGTCTCGTCCACGAAATTCATTTAACAAAGTTTACGTACAAGTTTGTTACTTGCTGTAAATATGAAATAGGATTTCTCGTCATATGTGAGAACGCTGATTTATTTAAACAGACTTCAACGTTGATTTAACAGGCTTTAACGTTGATTTAACAGACTTTAACGCTGATTTAACAGACTTTATTGCTGGTTTAAACAGACTTTAACGCTGATTTAAACATACTTAAACGCTGATTTAAACAGACTTCAACGCTGATTTAAACAGACTTTAACGTTGATTTAACGGACTTTAACGCTGATTTAACAGACTTTAACGTTGATTTAACAGACTTTAACGTTCATTTAAACAGTTTTTAACGTTGATTTAACAGACTTTATCGTTGATTTAAACAGACTTCAACGCTGATTTAAACAGATTTTAACGTTGATTTAAACAGACTTTAACGCTGGTTTAAATAGACTTTAACGCTGATTTAACAGACTTTAACATTGATTGAAACAGACTTTAACGTTGATCTAACAGACTTCAACGTTGATTTAAACAGACTTCAACGCTGATTTAAACAGATTTTAACGTTGATTTAACAGACTTTAACGTTGATTTAACAGACTTTAACGTTCATTTAAACAGACTTTAACGTTGATTTAACAGACTTTAACGTTGATTTAACAGACTTTAACGTTCATTTAAACAGACTTTAACGTTCATTTAAACAGACTTTAACGTTGATTTAAACAGACTTTAACGCTGATTTAAACAGACTTCAACGGTGATTTAAACAGACTTTAACTCTAATTACGATATTTCAATCAGATTTTCAGGAAAACTGTACTAAGATAAAAAGTAATTATTTAATATGTTGACTTTGAATATAATCGGACAAAAGCACGCTCGCTCACATACACTATACATACACAAGTTTTAACAACCTTTCAAAAAGTGATCTAGAGATGAGGATCAGTATTAATTTCAAGTTCATGGTTCTGGGTCGTACCACGTTGGCCGCTACAAATGTGTATTCGCTTATGAAATCTTGCAGCGCTATTTTAATGTTCATCTAAACAGCTGATTTCGCACTACAGCTGTTCGGTAATAGTATTTCAAATTGAGGTTAATGCCGTTGTTTATGATGAATGAAAATATTAAGAAATAATTCATTAGTACTGTAAACATAGTTTTGTTGAAATTTTTTGTCATACGGTTTTTTATTATAAAAAAAACCGATCTACCCAAAGATTTGCACCGCCAAGATAGTTTTTTTTTTAGTCTAAAAACGTCGTGTGGAGTTGCTGGACTTCCATCGACCGCGTCCCCAGGTGGTGGATAGGGGAATGCCCCCCAGATATGGGAGGTACTAGGGAAATCAAATACCTAGCGCGAACCAAAACCAGCAGGCATGGTCATGCCTTAGTCTTCAAGATGTGGCCTAAGGGAACTCACCCCGACAGAAAAGACAAAGCTGTGGATCAGCGACAATATATGAAATGGCGGAATTTAAAACATATCTACCCCAGGAGGGTACCACGAATCGTGGAGAATCCCTCCCTGAACCCGGCCCGTCTGAGCCGAGTTCAGGCTGCCCCTCGGATTCTGGGGGGGGCACATTTCGCTCTAAAAATTTAATTCTGAAAACGAATAACTCGAAACCTAATCTCACGCAGCAGGTCTTCCATAAAGGACTCTTCACAAATAGACCTAGATCTAACTCCTACAGTGGTATTCCGTCGCAAATATCTATAACTAACGCGCAATCCCTAGAAACTCTCGATAAGGAATATGATCATAAAACGACGAAAACGACACACAAAACTGGCAAGAAGTAAACAGTCGTAAGAGACTGAGAAGTAGCCCTAATATGACGACACGATCCCAGAAACAAACCAAACTAAGTTATTGGCTGGCAGCACCGGTACCAACATCAAATATGTTTGCGGATCTGGAAACTACTGAAGAAGAGCCAAAACTACCGACCAAGTAACGCGTCAAGTAGTAAAACCTCCACCTTTCTTTGTTGATAAGGTCAGTAATATCCAGCCCCTATCAAAAATGCTGGAAGAAGTGGCACCCGACGACTACGAAATCAAAATTTTACAAGGGGAAAAAGTCAAAATTCAGGCTAAGACCTCCGAGTCGTATTCGACTATATATAAAGAACTCAAAATTAGAAACACTGAATTCTACACATACCAACCTAAAAGGGAGAAAACTTTAGAGTAGTACTAAAACGCATGCATCCCTCAACCGACACTGAAGAAATAAAACAAGCCTTAGAGGAGTTACACCATAAACCAAACAATATTTGGAATGTTAAAAACAGCAGAACAAAAACCTTCTTCCTATGTTTTTCATAGACTTGCAGCCAAGTCCGAACAATAAGGACATTTATAGCATCAGGTCACTCCTTAACTGCCAAATAGAAATTGAACCTCCAAGACCAAAACGTTCAATTCCTCAATGTTCCAACTGCCAACAATATGGTCATACGCAGAAATACTGCCACAGACAACCCAGTTGTGTGAAATGTGCTGGACCCCACCATACGGCAAACTGCCTGAGAAAAGAACGTTCAGACAAAGTAAATGTATTCTCTGTGAAGGTAACCATCCTGCAAATTATAAGGGCTGCACTGTCTATAAAGAGCTGCAAAAATAAAATATCCGAGATCGATAACCAATAACCGAAAGCCTAAAACCTAGAAAATGTAACCAAAATAAGCCAAAGCAACGTTGAAAATAATTCAGGCAAGTCATATGCAGCAGCTGCAAAAATGGTCAAAACCTAGAAACAATTAAAGGTAACACTACTGAACAACACATGGTGGAAATTTTGCGTACCTTCAACAGTTCGATACAAGCTCTCATGAACCAAATGCTAACAATGACTCAGATGTTAGCTGAACTCATGTCAAAGTTGTCCAATTCGCATCCATAAAACTATGCGTGTGGAATGCCAATGGCCTGTCAAACCACTCTAATGAGTTAAAGATTTTCTTACAAATAAACAAAGTAGACATTATGCTGATTTCTGAAACTCACTTTACGACTAAGAGCTTCTTCAAAATACCCAACTACACATTATACCATACGATGCATCCTGATGGTAGAGCACACGGTGGATCAGCCATTCTTATTAGATCTAACATAAAACATCATCAGGCACAACCATACCAAAAGGACTACATCCAAGCCACGAGTGTTGTTGTGTATGACTGGATAAGCAAGATTACAATATCGTCACTTTACTGTCCACCAAGACACACTGTAAAGAAGGCACAGTTCGATGACTACTTCAAATATCTTGGCAATCGTTTCATTGCGGGAGGTGATTATAATGCCAAACATACATTTTGGGGCTCCAGGCTTACTCTTCCTAGAGGCCGTGAACTTTTAAGAGCGTACAGGCAGGAACAATGAACGTAATTTCAACAGGACAACCTACATACTGGCCGTCTGACCCAGCAAAGATGCCAGACATTGTTGACTTTTGCATCACCAAAGGTGTACCAGGGGACAACATGTCTTGCTGTAGTTGCTGGGAGCTATCATCGGATCACTCTCCTATTCTGGTGGAAATTGGGGTGAAAGTTAGAGAGACAACTAAAAAGTGTACACTGCACAGTAATAAAACCAAATGGGACATGTTTCGTATTCTGGTAGACGAGGCTTTTAGCGCAGAAATCGCACTTGAAACGGAAAATGACATTATGAATGCTGTTGAATTTTTCACCACAAGTATCCAGAGTGCGGCTTGGGATTCAACTCCAATAGTCCAACAACATAGACCAGCTGGGCAAAGTATTCCTCCAAGTATCCTGAATGAGATTGGTGCAAAAAGAGATCTTCGTAAACTGTGGCAGCAAAACAGGTGCCCTGATACAAAAAAAATTATTGAACCATAAAATAAAAAAACTTAAGCAAATCCTTGATCAAGATCGAAACGCTAGTTTTCAGACATATCTCAAGGATCTTGATGCCACTTCAGCTACTGACTACTCCTTATGGAAAGCAACAAGAAACATCAAACGACCTACAACAATTTCCCCGCCATTGAGAAAAGCGGACAATTGTTGGGCACGTAGTGACCAAGAGAAAGCTTACACGTTTGCTGAGCATCTATCAAATGTTTTCCAGCCTCATCCTATGAAGGCCCAGCAGACCACGAGAAGAAAGTAACCGAATACCTGAAAGAAATAGAAACGGAGGACATTACGTCAATGAAATTCACAACGAAAGAGGTCAGAAGAGTAATACAAAAGGCAAAATCAAAGAAATCTCCAGGATATGACCTCATTACAAATAAAATTTTGCAAGAGCTACCTGACTCTGGAATAACAATGATTACAGCTATTTATAACGCTATAGTTAGACTCCAATTTATTCCACCACAGTGGAAAACTGCACAAATAATTATGTTATTAAAACCAGATAAAAAGCCTGAAGATCCAAAATCATATCGACCAATAAGCCTGTTACCTATACCATCAAAGATACTCGAAACATTAATACTACAACGTATTATGCCATTAGTGGAACAGCATGGATTGATACCCGACCACCAATTTGGATTTCGTCAAAAACACGCGACTGTTGACCAAGTGCACAGGTTAATAGGCGAAATAGACAAGTCTTTGAATCTAAAAGGTATTGCGCGAGTGTCTTTCTTGATATATCGCAGGCCTTCGACAGAGTATGGCATGAAGGATTATTATTTAAAATAAAATCGTTCTTCCCCAGCAACACTTATAAGATCCTCAAATCCTTCTTAGAGAATAGATATTTCTTGGTGAATCACGGAGAGGCTTTCTCAGGTCTTTGCAATATTAACGCGGAGTTCCCAAGGTAGCGTCCTGGGACCGCTACTCTATCTGATTTACACGTCTGACCTACCAACGTCAGACTGTGTAACAACTGGAACCTTTGCCGACGACACCGCAATTTTGTCCTCTCACGAGGATCCAACAGAGGCGTCAAAATCCTACAAAAAGGAATAAACGAGATTTCAACATGGCTCAAGAAGTGGCGAATCAAGGCTAATGAAACGAAGTCAATAAATGTCACCTTCACCTTAAAAAAGGGTATATGCCCACCAGTAACGCTTAATAACGTCGAAATTCCACGAGCAGATCATGTCAGATACTTGGGTTTACACCTGGACAAGCGACTTACATGGCAGAAGCACATCTTTACCAAACGCAAACAGCTGGGACTGCAAATACGGAAGTACTATTGGTTAATTGGTCGCCGTTCGCAACTGTCAATGGGCAACAAACTTCTTCTTTACAATGTTATGCTTAAACCAATCTGGACCTATGGTATCCAATTGTGGGGGACCGCCTCTCATTCCAACATTGAAATCTTGCAGAGATTCCAGAATAAAATGCTACGAATGGTAACCGACGCTCCATGGTACGTGACAAACGAACAGCTGCATCACGACCTTCAAGTATATACAGTCAAACAAGAAATTCTGCGTCATACGAAAACCTACAAAGAAAGGATCATAAACCACCCAAATCGCCTAGCGAGAGTCTTGATGGAGGAAACTCGCGCAACTCGTCGACTTAAACGGAAAATGCCCCAAGACATACTTAAATAATAAAGTAAAGTAGGATGTGACCCTAGTCGCATTCCGAGCATGTCATGACAAGTCCCGACCTACCTACTACTTAATGTCCCCAATATGTGACAGATTGTAGTGAATAAAAAAAAAAAAAAAAAAAAAAAAAAAAAAAAAAAAAAAAAAAAAAAAAAAAAAAAAAAAAAGTCTAAAACGTTATATTCTAAAATTGTAACCACTAGAGCTGTTTTCGAACAAGAAAGGAAATTTAAAAATACTTAAAGAACTTGTTTTTATTTCATTGTACAATCATTGACTCATTGACAATCATTATTGCTATCTTATTAACTCTCTCTCTCCTCCCCGCAGAGGGGTGCAGACTAGCTGCACCTATTGAGAGGATGTAGACATCCCTCTTGGTACCCGAGTCTAACGCACATTTAAAACACTACACTTACATACACTCACACTTACATTTAGGGAGGCGATAATAGCCTCAGTGTGCTTTTCGCCTTAAAGTAACAAATCTCTCTCTCTCTCTCTCTATATATATATATATATATATATATATATATATATATATATATATATA
>JAJIZJ010000089.1:0-35148 GCA_022606455.1 Callitettix versicolor | reverse complement strand
GTATTATTAAAAATAACTATTATTCAATTAAACTGGAATAGTATTGTGTTTATCTCAGGTACCTAAACCGTGTTCATACCAAATTTAATCTCAATTGGTCCAGTAGTTAAAGTGTGATTGAATAACAAACAAATAAACAAAACAAACTTTCAGAAATATAATATGATTACCTGCTAACCGTCACGGCTTTTCCCCAATCGTAATATACATTAAAGATCACGCATCACCGTGTTAGGACCAACAACCGTGTCGTTAGGTTATGGTGTATTTCTTTTTAAAATCAATGTTTTATTAACTTACCACCGTGTTAGTTAAGTTATGGAGTACTCTTTAAAAAATTAAGGCTTTTTTCCTGCATCACCGTATTAGGCCCAACAACCGTGTCAGTTAGGTTCTGGAGTACTATTTTTAAAAATAAATAAAGGTGTTTTTAATGCATCACGTTAGGCTTAACAACCATGTTAGTTAACTTATGCAGTATTCTTTAAAAAATATGATTTTTCACGCATCACCATGCCTAACAAACTTGTCAGTTGGTTTGGAGTACTCTTTAAACAAAAAAACGGTTTTTTCACGCATCACTATGTTAACTTAACAACCGTGTCAGTTAAGGTTTGAAGTACTTTTAAAAAATAACGGTTTTTCACACATCGCCATAATAGGTCCAACAACCATGTCAGTTAGATATGTGTATTCTTTAAAAAATATAAAGGTTTTTTACGACCACCGTGTCAGTTAGGATATGTAGCCTAGTATTCTTTAAAAAATATAAAAGGTTTTTCACGCATCAGTGTTAGCCTAACAACCGTGTCAGTTAGGATATGTAAATTCTTAAAAAAATATAAAGGTTTTCACACATCATCGTGTAGGCCAACAACCGTGTCAGGATATGTCGTATTCTTTAAAAAAATATAAAGGTTTTTTCATGCATCACTGTTTAGACCTAAAACCGTGTTAGTTGAGTTAATCTTTAAAAAAATATAACGGTTTTTTCATGCATCACCTTATTAGGCACAACAACCGTGTCAGTTAGGTTATAAGTACTATTTAAAAAAATTAATAAAGGTTTTTTAATGGATCACCGTGTTAGCATAACAACCATGTTAGTTAGCTTATGGGTATTCTTTTAAAACTATATAAAGTATTTTTCACGCATTACCATGGTAGACCTAACAACCGTATCAGTTAAGGTTTTCAGTACTATTTAAAAAATAAAGGTTTTTTCACAATTACCGTAATAGGCCCATCAACCGTGTCAGTTATGTTATGTAGTATTTTTAAAATATTATACAGGTTTTTTCACGCATCACCGTGTTAGGCCTAATAACCATGTCAGTTAGGATATGTAGTATTCTTTAAAAAATATAAAGGTTTTCAACACATCACAGTGTTAGGCCTAACAACCGTGTCAATTAGGTTATGTAGTATTCTAAAAAAAAGGTTTTTCACCATCACCATGATAGGCCCAACAACGTGTCAGTTGGGATATGTAGTAGTCTTTAAAAAATATAAAGGTTTTTCACGCATCACGTGTTAGGCTTAACAACCATGTCAGTTAGGATATGTAGTATTCTTAAAAAAATGTAAAGGTTTTTCACGCATCTCCGTTTTAGGCCTAACAACCGTGTCAGGATATATAGTAGGCTATTTAAAAAAAATAAAGGTTTTTTCATGAATCACCTTGTTAGGCCTAACAACCGTGTCAGTTTGGTTATGCAGAATTCTTTTAAAAATTGGTTTTATCACTCAAAACCCGTGTTAGTCGTATTTTTATTGTTTTACCGATTTACAACACGTTACTGATTTTCGCCTGGTCCAATTTTGAGGTTATGTTGGTCACTTTTATTTTAGATTTTATCATACTTTCTGCTTTCATATTTTGGATTCTTGCTCTTGGGCACATAATAAAGCATTTAGTAACAAAAATACCGAAAAATATAGGTTATGCTACACTGCATATTTATTATTTTTCATGTAATGTAATTACACAAATATATATATACCTTTCAATTGGCACTCTGTGTAGGATTTTTTTACATTTAATATTGAAAATTTAAACAAAGTAACAAATTAAAGTCAGTTTTGAAAAAATTTCAACTGAAATATGAAAATGTTACATTAAAAACAATAATTTTGCAATAAATAAACACAGATTAAGATTATTAAAGTAGGATTGAATCTATGTTCATCTCAGGTAACTAAATCACATGTCCAGTAAATAACTATAGTTAACAGATGTTACAAAACTAAAAACTGATAATTATTTTGGGCTGGTAAATAGTATAATGACATTTTGTAAAACGGAATAGGCTATATGTATCTCTGATACTTAAACCATATTCGTACCAAATTTCATCTCAATTGGTCAAGTGGTTAAACGTGATTGAATAACAAACAAACAAACAAACAAACAAACAAACAAACACAAAACTTTCAGAAATATAATATGAATTAGATAGATCATTACTTTTGTTGATTATATTTGTTGTTTACTTACAGGATCCTCGTGTCCTTTGCTGCAGTTCCTACGCCTGCTATCAGCACATGAACCACCATCACAGTACTGCTACAGCAGTCGTTGTTCTGCTCCCACTGCAACACAATAAACAACTTTGTAGAATTTGGTATACGTTTTAGGACAATTTTTAACCAGCAAAATCCGTTCAACAATTTTGAAATGCGGTCAGGGTTCATTTTCGTATTTTCAATGCAATTTGAAAGTTTTAAATGCAAAAATATTAGATTTTAGCTGTGTTTATAATGGTGAAGTTATATTTTGAAAAAAGGATAGAATAAAAATAAATTCTCTTAAAAATTCACTTCCATCGCTTCAGCGAGACAGCTGCGTGCCGCGATTAGTGCACTTTTTGTTCTGCATTAATAAAATAAATGTAAGTTCAGTTAAGCACAAGCATCATTAAGTATCACAACTAATACCGTAATCTTAAGGTTACATATTTAAATCCTTTATAAAGACCTGTAACGCCCTAAATACCCTATTAGACAGACAGGTTTGGGCAACGTATAAATCGCATACAAAGTTAGGATAAGCCCTTGTGTCTGAGGCTTATCCCTTATACGCCATGCATAGGCTCTGAATCAAATGATGACTATTTATAATCTCCAAAAATTCACGTCTGTTTTTGAAAATCAGCTTTCACTATTGCAATCTGTATTGAGACCTGCATAAATTAATGTTTCTATTTACAAGTAATTCAACTATCTTATAATATAAAGCATTAAGTGTCAATAAATGCAGGCTTTACAAATATTCATTTATTTTTAATCCCGACATGGCATTAAATTAAGTTTAACTTTGGGCAGTTCAGTTTTTTTTTAAGTAAAATACTCGCCTCACAGCAAAACTATTCGTCTACCTGACGGTCAATTCAATCCCGGTTATAAACATTCAATAATATTACTCTTTTGTGCAATGTGAACCTTTAAGAAGACGAGAAGGTAGATCAATAAGCGGATTTGGAGCATCTTCTACTTCTTCTCACTTAGTTTAGTATAATTTTAAACTTTAAGTTTTCACTTATCGATATTGTTTTTTTGTTTAGACGTAGTGCGCTCAAATTATTTAATAAATTAATTTCGTAAGCTTCTATGTTTTATGTAATTTTAAACTTGTCGAAATTACGGAATCCAGTTCGTTGGTTCGTGAAACGAAAACAAAAATTATTTCGCTAACTCGCTTCAATCACCTCACCGATACAGTTGCGTGCGATTTTTAAACTAAGAAAGTTAGTGCAGTGTTTGTGCTACATAATAAAAAAAATGACAGTTCCGTTTACAGTGATATTATGATTAACAAATCTAATATTTTAATAAGATACAAATTTGAAGGTTAGTTAATATTTAAATCCTCTGTAAAGGCTTTTAACGCCCAAAATACTCTATTAGACAGATAGGTTAGGATAAGCCCACGTGTCGCAGGCTTATATGCTACGTGTAGGCGTTGTTACACGATGTGGTAGATGTAAGCACTAGCAGTATGCACTTCTTACTTTTGAAGCGTATTCAAGCGCACGCAGCTCCAAAAACAAACACCACTGAATAATTATCAGATCCAATCGTATTTTACAGTCAAAAATTTAAAAAACGACCATCATCATAAACCTCATTAAAATTTGAAAGTATATATATATATATATATATATATATATATATATATATATATATATATATATATATATATATGTGTGTGTATATATATATATATATATGTGTGTGTGTGTGTGTGTGTGTGTGTGTGTGTGTGTGTGTGTGTGTGTGTGTGTGTGTGTGTGTGTGTGTGTGTGTGTGTGTGTGTGTGTGTGTGTGTGTGTGTGTGTGTGTGTGTGTGTGTGTGTGTGTGTGTGTGTGTGTGTTTTATAGGCAATAAGTTTAGACTTTGTTAGATTTAGTGATGTCAATGTAGTTTTAGCAAGGTAAGCATTTTTATTGTAAGTGGAGAGGGACTAGCAGGAGCATAGTGTTAGTCGAGGTTTCACTCAGTTCGCATCTGAATGCATGTGAGTCGAACTTATGTAATTATTATAAGTTTTAAAGTGCATGATAAATTCTTATTGTAATTAAAAAAAAGTTTGTTTTTTTTTAAAGCGACATCCTCGAAACCATACCATAAGTGGCGCAGTCGGTAGGACCTCCTCGAAAGTTCTTAAGTGAATATTAGCATCTTTTCGGTATTAACCGTTAACGAGGCGGGACAACACGCTTTGGAAAGTCAAGAGTATATTGATCTTCCAGAGTGAGACTTCTGAAGAATTAAGCTAACATTAAATCGGCAGAGCAAGATACTCGGAGAGTTAAGGCATGTAACGTCCGTCGGGTGTCAAAGAAGATAGAAGAGAGAAGAAAGAAGAAAGAAGAGAGAAGAAGGAAGAAAGAAAAAAGAAGAGAGAAGAGGGAAGAAAGAAGACAGACAAAAGAAGAGAGAAGAAAGAATAGGATCGCTAAAGATCGAAGATTACTTACACCATGAACATAATGTTCTACATCCTATTGTAAGTAGGAAATCTATTAATTAAGACAGTTGTCTAATTATTTCAATAAAACAACAATAGTTTTTAATATTCAACAAAAAATATATATTGTGTATTAAAGTGTAAAATATTTTCAAGTGAAAAATTACACTAATTTGCACATAGTTTTCAATCTAAATAATTTCATAATTTAAGTGCTATAAATATATTTTGATTTTAAGTTATTGAAAATATTGATTTTAAGTTCTGATTAAACTTGCATTATTGAAACTCTTTTTAGTGTCAAAATTTATATTACATATTTTAATTTAAGTTATAAGTAGGAATTTAACAATGACAATGACTACTCCAACACTGAAAAGAGAATACCTAGAAATGATACCTGAATACAGTGGTGAACCCGCTATGCTCAACAGGTTCATTTCTATTTGTGATCAAATTGTTAATAGATTCTTTGTAATTGAAAATCCGGAAGATTTTCAGAATTAATGTTTGTTTTCATCCATACTTTCTAAACAAAAGGACAGGCCTTAGAAATTGTTGTAAATTCAAACACTTATGCTTGGGATGATGTTAAAAATACCTACTAACTAGTTATTCGGACAAAAGAGATTGTTTTACTTTAAATTTGGAAATGGCAGAATTAAAGCAGGAAACTAACGAATCACCTTTTCATTTCTATGAAAGAGTTCAAAAACTATTAAACCTACAGATAGCTTTCTTTTTAAACAAAGAAAAAACGCATGCAAAAAATGTTTTGTGTGCTTATGTTCAGAAATTAGCATTAAGAGTGTTATTAAGAGGTTTTCAGGAACCATTGGGATCTCTGATGCGCACTAAATACCTTAGCATCAGGGTTTTTATTTTCTTCATAATTATTATGGAGGAAAATATTATAAATAATTATCCGTAATTATTTTCTCCATAATTACGAAAATGGAGGAAAAACGCTTAATGAATCTTTAAATATGTTGACTAACGACTTTCAGTTTAAAAATAATAATTTTTTTCAAAATAATCGGCAAAACATACCACCTAAAACCCAAAATGTACCAATTCGTAAACCTGTGATTAACAACCAACCTTTACAAAATAAATATAAACAATTTCCACAAAATAATCCTAACCAATTTAACAGACAAAATTTTGTAAGCCGTAACCAACAGCAGAAACAATTCGGAAATCTTACACAACAAAAAACTAATCAAACTTATCAACCCACACCGATGAGTATATCTACACGTCAAACGGGAAACCTGAACAGACAAAACAAACTGTATCAGATACCAGGAGGGCCGGTTGATGAAAAAATAAAACCAGTTCGATTGACCAAATCGTAGAGCAAATGCCGAATATTTCATTAGCTGAAGAGACAGGAATTGACTATAACTTCACGGAAGATTATAGCGAAACACAAGACAGTTTCATAACTTCACTTTTTATAATTTTACTGAAGAAGACAATACATACGGATTCACACAAGAAAACGAAAATGTTCAAAATCATTTTTTAGGACTTACGACGTTAAACAGAAATTTTCCATAATGCATATAGAAAATAACACAAACACTTTACCATACGTAACAAACCCAAAAACTAATCTTAAAATATTAATTGACACTGGAAGTACCAGATCATTTATTAAAAAATCTTTTGGTTTTAATATTTTCAAAAATAATATTAAACAAGAACCGTTTGAAGTAAGCACAGCACATGGAATTTCGAAAGAAAAATTTAGCTTAAAATTACCAATTTTAGGAAGGAAGAATTCAAAATTCTATTTATTTGATATTCACAAAGATTTTGACTTGTTACTTCGACTAGATAATATTAGGGAATTAAAAATTACCTTAGATTTCGTAAATAATAAATTATTATTTTGTGACAAGAAGATACTTATGCAATTCTTTAACACAGACGAGCCTAATAAAAATAATATTAATAATAACAAAGAAGTAAAAGAAAAAGGTACCACTTGCTATGTAATTAGAGCACGATCTAAACAAACGGTAAAAATAAAAATTTACAATATGTACAATGGAGATGTTGCGTAACGGGAGAAACCGTCAATGATACTCAGAAATCTGTTCTTCTAGTGCAGGGATGCACAGACTTATTAAAACTAGGGGCCACTCGGGCAAATCATGAACTGATGGCGGGCCGCCAGAAGTATAGGTAATTAAAGACAATAAAAAATGCATATAATGTATTAAAATTGAAAAATAATTTATTAATTTGAAGCGTGGCACTGCATAGTGCTTACAATCTTTTTTATATTTGGGTCAAATTTACTTGTAGCAACACGTAAAACTGCTTCCAAACTTTCATTTGCAAGGCGGTTTCGATTTTTTGTTTTATTATTATTCAGTATTGAAAAAGTTTGTTCACATATATAGGTAGAACCAAATAAGCTGGCACATTTCAGAGCGTTTATGCGCAACTCTTTGTACATATTTTTGTCAATGCAGTGGTAAAAGTTCAACAAGTCTCCCTCGTTGAATTTGTTGCGCAAATCTTGGTCGTTTTGCAAATCGATAATTTCTAACTGCATTGACTCTGGCGCATTTTCAACTGAAATCGAGAAAGGATTGCTGAATATGTCCAACAGAGGTTTCACTTTTTTGAAGTCCGAAAATCTGTCTTGAAAAGAGTGAATCAGAATATCCAGCTTTTCTACATAACTGAAATTAATCGCAGTTTTGTTGAATTTTTCGGCCATTTTCTTATAATTCGGAAAATGATTGTAATTTCAGAAGTCAGTTGCGATCTGAAAAGAGTCAGCTTGCATTGAAAGGATGATACATGAGCGTAGAGCTGGGATATCAGTTGATTTTTGCCTTGAATCCGTGTGTTCAAGACATTCAAATGATTTGTAATGTCAACTAAAAAGCCAAATCACACAACCAATCAGGATTTTTAAGTTCCGGGACATCCCTTTGCTTCTCCACCAGAAATATTCCAATTTCTTCTATTAAATTTAGAAATCGTTCAAGTGTCAATCCACGACTTAGCCACCTTATTTCTGTATAAAACAGCAAATCTCCATATTCGCTTTCGATGTCATCAAGGAATTGTTTGAATTGCCTGTGATTGAGTCCTCGTGATTTGATGAAATTTACAGTCGAAACTACCACCTTCATGACATTTTGAAATTCAATTTTTTTAGAACAAAGGGCTTCTTGGTGTATGATGCAATGAAACTGCATGAGATCTTCAGCGTTTATGTTTTTTCTTGCAGATACTTTTTTAGCAAAGTAACTAGCCCGGAATTGACACCAATCATAGAAGGAGCACCGTCAGTCACAATTCCTGATAATTTTGATAAGTCAAAACCAGTTTTTGAACACTCATCCAAAAGTACATTGAGTATATCAACTCCTTTAGTTTGACCTTTCAATGAACACATTCCTAATAACTCTTCTACGACTTCAAAATCTTGAGTAACACCTCGTATGAATATGAGTAGTTGAGCTGTGGAACTAATATCAGTTGATTCGTCGAGTGCCAATGAAAAAAATTCAATTATCTTAGTCTTTTCAGTTAATTGTTCCGCAATATTAGCTGACAAAGACATAATTCGTCTTTGGATTGTCATACGATTCAGTTGAATTTTCTCAAACTTTTTGCTGCTTCTGGACACATTTTCTTAGCGGCGATTTCAATGCATTCTTTTACAAAATCTCCATCATTGAAGGGGCGACTTCGCTTTGCTATCATTCGAGAAATTTCAAAACTAACTTCTGTAGCCGTTTCTGAATCTTCAATGAGTTTTGTGAACACAGTTTGCTGACCAATAAGCTCCTGTTTCAAAGACAACACTTTTGCTTTCTTAATTCGCCTGTAAATTTGGTAAAAGAAGAATGCTGCGTTTCATAGTGCCTTTTTACATTATATTCCTTTGCAATCGCAACAGAATTCTTACAAATTAAACAAACGACTTTGTTATGCAACCATACAAAAAAATATTTCTCAGTCCATATTTCTTGAAACTGCCGATTTTCATCTTTAGCCTTACGTTTTTTACTAGGTCCTGGCTTGTCCATGTTGCGTTATAATCCTGTCTAGGGTTAACACTGCACCTAAAAACAATTACAGTACCTACTTAAATTACCCATCCTTTTTT
This sequence comes from Callitettix versicolor, assembly GCA_022606455.1. Classification (NCBI taxonomy): domain Eukaryota; kingdom Metazoa; phylum Arthropoda; class Insecta; order Hemiptera; family Cercopidae; genus Callitettix; species Callitettix versicolor. Next base: position 26,037 of record JAJIZJ010000089.1, on the reverse strand, counting down.
AAATTACCAAGAATAATTGAATAAATAGGTAGGGAAACATTTATTGATAACAGAGTTTTACTTACGATTTCACAACACAATTATACACTTGACGGGTTAACACTGCAACAGTAGATCTACGTTGAATTTGGATTAAACTATATGCAAGAATGATAAAAAAAAACTTTAATAAGACTTCAAAATAAAAAAAGGGTTAACAAACAACAACACAGAAACAAACAGTTACGGCGGTACAGAAGATCAGACAAAACACAGAACACTACTTCGAGAAGTCTGCCACGTCTCGGTCAGGACTGCAGGACTGAAGGGCTGCCCTTTGCCCCTCCACCTTGCACCTCCCACTCCTCTGGGCTAGGCACAGCTCCTAGGTCAGGGATGCACAGACTTATTAAAACTAGGGGCCACTCGGGCAAATCATGAACTGATGGCGGGCCGCCAGAAGTATAGGTAATTAAAGACAATAAAAAATGCATATAATGTATTAAAATTGAAAAATAATTTATTAATTTGAAGCGTGGCACTGCATAGTGCTTACAATCTTTTTTATATTTGGGTCAAATTTACTTGTAGCAACACGTAAAACTGCTTCCAAACTTTCATTTGCAAGGCGGTTTCGATTTTTGTTTTATTATTATTCAGTATTGAAAAAGTTTGTTCACATATATAGGTAGAACCAAATAAGCTGGCACATTTCAGAGCGTTTATGCGCAACTCTTTGTACATATTTTTGTCAATGCAGTGGTAAAAGTTCAACAAGTCTCCCTCGTTGAATTTGTTGCGCAAATCTTGGTCGTTTTGCAAATCGATAATTTCTAACTGCATTGACTCTGGCGCATTTTCAACTGAAATCGAGAAAGGATTGCTGAATATGTCCAACAGAGGTTTCACTTTTTTGAAGTCCGAAAATCTGTCTTGAAAAGAGTGAATCAGAATATCCAGCTTTTCTACATAACTGAAATTAATCGCAGTTTTGTTGAATTTTTCGGCCATTTTCTTATAATTCGGAAAATGATTGTAATTTCCAGAAGTCAGTTGCGATCTGAAAAGAGTCAGCTTGCATTGAAAGGATGATACATGAGCGTAGAGCTGGGATATCAGTTGATTTTTGCCTTGAATCCGTGTGTTCAAGACATTCAAATGATTTGTAATGTCAACTAAAAAGCCAAATCACACAACCAATCAGGATTTTTAAGTTCCGGGACATCCCTTTGCTTCTCCACCAGAAATATTCCAATTTCTTCTATTAAATTTAGAAATCGTTCAAGTGTCAATCCACGACTTAGCCACCTTACTTCTGTATAAAACAGCAAATCTCCATATTCGCTTTCGATGTCATCAAGGAATTGTTTGAATTGCCTGTGATTGAGTCCTCGTGATTTGATGAAATTTACAGTCGAAACTACCACCTTCATGACATTTTGAAATTCAATTTTTTTAGAACAAAGGGCTTCTTGGTGTATGATGCAATGAAACTGCATGAGATCTTCAGCGTTTATGTTTTTTTTTGCAGATACTTTTTAGCAAAGTAACTAGCCCGGAATTGACACCAATCATAGAAGGAGCACCGTCAGTCACAATTCCCGATAATTTTGATAAGTCAAAACCAGTATTTGAACACTCATCTAAAAGTACATTGAGTATATCAACTCCTTTAGTTTGACCTTTCAATGAACACATTCCTAATAACTCTTCTACGACTTCAAAATCTTGAGTAACACCTCGTATGAACATGAGTAGTTGAGCTGTGGAACTAATATCAGTTGATTCGTCGAGTGCCAATGAAAAAAATTCAATTATCTTAGTCTTTTCAGTTAATTGTTCCGCAATATTAGCTGACAAAGACATAATTCGTCTTTGGATTGTCATACGATTCAGTTGAATTTTCTCAAACTTTTTGCTGCTTCTGGACACATTTTCTTAGCGGCGATTTCAATGCATTCTTTTACAAAATCTCCATCATTGAAGGGGCGACTTCGCTTTGCTATCATTCGAGAAATTTCAAAACTAACTTCTGTAGCCGTTTCTGAATCTTCAATGAGTTTTGTGAACACAGTTTGCTGACCAATAAGCTCCCGTTTCAAAGACAACACTTTTGCTTTCTTAATTCGCCTGTAAATTTGGTAAAAGAAGAATGCTGCGTTTCATAGTGCCTTTTACATTATATTCCTTTGCAATCGCAACAGAATTCTTACAAATTAAACAAACGACTTTGTTATGCAACCATACAAAAAAATATTTCTCAGTCCATATTTCTTGAAACTGCCGATTTTCATCTTTAGCCTTACGTTTTTTACTAGGTCCTGGCTTGTCCATGTTGCGTTATAATCCTGTCTAGGGTTAACACTGCACCTAAAAACAATTACAGTACCTACTTAAATTACCCATCCTTTTTAAATTACCAAGAATAATTGAATAAATAGGTAGGGAAACATTTATTGATAACAGAGTTTTACTTACGATTTCACAACACAATTATACACTTGACGGGTTAACACTGCAACAGTAGATCTACGTTGAATTTGGATTAAACTATATGCAAGAATGATAAAAAAACTTTAATAAGACTTCAAAATAAAAAAGGGTTAACAAACAACAACACAGAAACAAACAGTTACGGCGGTACAGAAGATCAGACAAAACACAGAACACTACTTCGAGAAGTCTGCCACGTCTCGGTCAGGACTGCAGGACTGAAGGGCTGCCCTTTGCCCTCCACCTTGCACCTCCCACTCCTCTGGGCTAGGCACAGCTCCTAGGTCAGGGATGCACAGACTTATTAAAACTAGGGGCCACTCGGGCAAATCATGAACTGATGGCGGGCCGCCAGAAGTATAGGTAATTAAAGACAATAAAAAATGCATATAATGTATTAAAATTGAAAAATAATTTATTAATTTGAAGCGTGGCACTGCATAGTGCTTACAATCTTTTTTATATTTGGGTCAAATTTACTTGTAGCAACACGTAAAACTGCTTCCAAACTTTCATTTGCAAGGCGGTTTCGATTTTTGTTTTATTATTATTCAGTATTGAAAAAGTTTGTTCACATATATAGGTAGAACCAAATAAGCTGGCACATTTCAGAGCGTTTATGCGCAACTCTTTGTACATATTTTTGTCAATGCAGTGGTAAAAGTTCAACAAGTCTCCCTCGTTGAATTTGTTGCGCAAATCTTGGTCGTTTTGCAAATCGATAATTTCTAACTGCATTGACTCTGGCGCATTTTCAACTGAAATCGAGAAAGGATTGCTGAATATGTCCAACAGAGGTTTCACTTTTTGAAGTCCGAAAATCTGTCTTGAAAAGAGTGAATCAGAATATCCAGCTTTTCTACATAACTGAAATTAATCGCAGTTTTGTTGAATTTTCCGGCCATTTTCTTATAATTCGGAAAATGATTGTAATTTCCAGAAGTCAGTTGCGATCTGAAAAGAGTCAGCTTGCATTGAAAGGATGATACATGAGCGTAGAGCTGGGATATCAGTTGATTTTTGCCTTGAATCCGTGTGTTCAAGACATTCAAATGATTTGTAATGTCAACTAAAAAGCCAAATCACACAACCAATCAGGATTTTTAAGTTCCGGGACAACCCTTTGCTTCTCCACCAGAAATATTCCAATTTCTTCTATTAAATTTAGAAATCGTTCAAGTGTCAATCCACGACTTAGCCACCTTACTTCTGTATAAAACAGCAAATCTCCATATTCGCTTTCGATGTCATCAAGGAATTGTTTGAATTGCCTGTGATTGAGTCCTCGTGATTTGATGAAATTTACAGTCGAAACTACCACCTTCATGACATTTTGAAATTCAATTTTTTTAGAACAAAGGGCTTCTTGGTGTATGATGCAATGAAACTGCATGAGATCTTCAGCGTTTATGTTTTTTCTTGCAGATACTTTTTAGCAAAGTAACTAGCCCGGAATTGACACCAATCATAGAAGGAGCACCGTCAGTCACAATTCCCGATAATTTTGATAAGTCAAAACCAGTTTTTGAACACTCATCCAAAAGTACATTGAGTATATCAACTCCTTTAGTTTGACCTTTCAATGAACACATTCCTAATAACTCTTCTACGACTTCAAAATCTTGAGTAACACCTCGTATGAATATGAGTAGTTGAGCTGTGGAACTAATATCAGTTGATTCGTCGAGTGCCAATGAAAAAATTCAATTATCTTAGTCTTTTCAGTTAATTGTTCCGCAATATTAGCTGACAAAGACATAATTCGTCTTTGGATTGTCATACGATTCAGTTGAATTTTCTCAAACTTTTTGCTGCTTCTGGACACATTTTCTTAGCGGCGATTTCAATGCATTCTTTTACAAAATCTCCATCATTGAAGGGGCGACTTCGCTTTGCTATCATTCGAGAAATTTCAAAACTAACTTCTGTAGCCGTTTCTGAATCTTCAATGAGTTTTGTGAACACAGTTTGCTGACCAATAAGCTCCCGTTTCAAAGACAACACTTTTTGCTTTCTTAATTCGCCTGTAAATTTGGTAAAAGAAGAATGCTGCGTTTCATAGTGCCTTTTACATTATATTCCTTTGCAATCGCAACAGAATTCTTACAAATTAAACAAACGACTTTGTTATGCAACCATACAAAAAAATATTTCTCAGTCCATATTTCTTGAAACTGCCGATTTTCATCTTTAGCCTTACGTTTTTACTAGGTCCTGGCTTGTCCATGTTGCGTTATAATCCTGTCTAGGGTTAACACTGCACCTAAAAACAATTACAGTACCTACTTAAATTACCCATCCTTTTAAATTACCAAGAATAATTGAATAAATAGGTAGGGAAACATTTATTGATAACAGAGTTTTACTTACGATTTCACAACACAATTATACACTTGACGGGTTAACACTGCAACAGTAGATCTACGTTGAATTTGGATTAAACTATATGCAAGAATGATAAAAAAAAACTTTAATAAGACTTCAAAATAAAAAAAGGGTTAACAAACAACAACACAGAAACAAACAGTTACGGCGGTACAGAAGATCAGACAAAACACAGAACACTACTTCGAGAAGTCTGCCACGTCTCGGTCAGGACTGCAGGACTGAAGGGCTGCCCTTTGCCCCTCCACCTTGCACCTCCCACTCCTCTGGGCTAGGCACAGCTCCTAGGTCAGGGATGCACAGACTTATTAAAACTAGGGGCCACTCGGGCAAATCATGAACTGATGGCGGGCCGCCAGAAGTATAGGTAATTAAAGACAATAAAAAATGCATATAATGTATTAAAATTGAAAAATAATTTATTAATTTGAAGCGTGGCACTGCATAGTGCTTACAATCTTTTTTATATTTGGGTCAAATTTACTTGTAGCAACACGTAAAACTGCTTCCAAACTTTCATTTGCAAGGCGGTTTCGATTTTTTGTTTTATTATTATTCAGTATTGAAAAAGTTTGTTCACATATATAGGTAGAACCAAATAAGCTGGCACATTTCAGAGCGTTTATGCGCAACTCTTTGTACATATTTTTGTCAATGCAGTGGTAAAAGTTCAACAAGTCTCCCTCGTTGAATTTGTTGCGCAAATCTTGGTCGTTTTGCAAATCGATAATTTCTAACTGCATTGACTCTGGCGCATTTTCAACTGAAATCGAGAAAGGATTGCTGAATATGTCCAACAGAGGTTTCACTTTTTGAAGTCCGAAAATCTGTCTTGAAAAGAGTGAATCAGAATATCCAGCTTTTCTACATAACTGAAATTAATCGCAGTTTTGTTGAATTTTTCGGCCATTTTCTTATAATTCGGAAAATGATTGTAATTTCCAGAAGTCAGTTGCGATCTGAAAAGAGTCAGCTTGCATTGAAAGGATGATACATGAGCGTAGAGCTGGGATATCAGTTGATTTTTGCCTTGAATCCGTGTGTTCAAGACATTCAAATGATTTGTAATGTCAACTAAAAAAGCCAAATCACACAACCAATCAGGATTTTTAAGTTCCGGGACAACCCTTTGCTTCTCCACCAGAAATATTCCAATTTCTTCTATTAAATTTAGAAATCGTTCAAGTGTCAATCCACGACTTAGCCACCTTACTTCTGTATAAAACAGCAAATCTCCATATTCGCTTTCGATGTCATCAAGGAATTGTTTGAATTGCCTGTGATTGAGTCCTCGTGATTTGATGAAATTTACAGTCGAAACTACCACCTTCATGACATTTTGAAATTCAATTTTTTTAGAACAAAGGGCTTCTTGGTGTATGATGCAATGAAACTGCATGAGATCTTCAGCGTTTATGTTTTTTCTTGCAGATACTTTTTAGCAAAGTAACTAGCCCGGAATTGACACCAATCATAGAAGGAGCACCGTCAGTCACAATTCCCGATAATTTTGATAAGTCAAAACCAGTTTTTGAACACTCATCCAAAAGTACATTGAGTATATCAACTCCTTTAGTTTGACCTTTCAATGAACACATTCCTAATAACTCTTCTACGACTTCAAAATCTTGAGTAACACCTCGTATGAATATGAGTAGTTGAGCTGTGGAACTAATATCAGTTGATTCGTCGAGTGCCAATGAAAAAATTCAATTATCTTAGTCTTTTCAGTTAATTGTTCCGCAATATTAGCTGACAAAGACATAATTCGTCTTTGGATTGTCATACGATTCAGTTGAATTTTCTCAAACTTTTTTGCTGCTTCTGGACACATTTTCTTAGCGGCGATTTCAATGCATTCTTTTACAAAATCTCCATCATTGAAGGGGCGACTTCGCTTTGCTATCATTCGAGAAATTTCAAAACTAACTTCTGTAGCCGTTTCTGAATCTTCAATGAGTTTTGTGAACACAGTTTGCTGACCAATAAGCTCCCGTTTCAAAGACAACACTTTTGCTTTCTTAATTCGCCTGTAAATTTGGTAAAAGAAGAATGCTGCGTTTCATAGTGCCTTTTACATTATATTCCTTTGCAATCGCAACAGAATTCTTACAAATTAAACAAACGACTTTGTTATGCAACCATACAAAAAAATATTTCTCAGTCCATATTTCTTGAAACTGCCGATTTTCATCTTTAGCCTTACGTTTTTTACTAGGTCCTGGCTTGTCCATGTTGCGTTATAATCCTGTCTAGGGTTAACACTGCACCTAAAAACAATTACAGTACCTACTTAAATTACCCATCCTTTTTAAATTACCAAGAATAATTGAATAAATAGGTAGGGAAACATTTATTGATAACAGAGTTTTACTTACGATTTCACAACACAATTATACACTTGACGGGTTAACACTGCAACAGTAGATCTACGTTGAATTTGGATTAAACTATATGCAAGAATGATAAAAAAACTTTAATAAGACTTCAAAATAAAAAAGGGTTAACAAACAACAACACAGAAACAAACAGTTACGGCGGTACAGAAGATCAGACAAAACACAGAACACTACTTCGAGAAGTCTGCCACGTCTCGGTCAGGACTGCAGGACTGAAGGGCTGCCCTTTGCCCCTCCACCTTGCACCTCCCACTCCTCTGGGCTAGGCACAGCTCCTAGGTCCTCTCCTACACTATTAAACTGCTTCTTTCTGTTGACACTATTCGGGACTATTCGGACTAATTCGACGGCGTCGTTTCATTCATGAACTGGCGCGGTATTTGAATAATTTTCATAAGTTTTATGGACGTCTTTACTTTTGAACAAATTTTTTTTTGGTTTTATTCTGATACAGAATTCAATATTTTTCGAATGTACGAGAGTATTATTTTGGTGACGGCGGGCCACCAGAATTTCACCATCGGGCCGCATGCGGCCCGCGGGCCGCGGTCTGTGCATCCCTATCCTAGGTCCTCTCCTACACTATTAAACTGCTTCTTTCTGTTGACACTATTCGGGACTATTCGGACTAATTCGACGGCGTCGTTTCATTCATGAACTGGCGCGGTATTTGAATAATTTTCATAAGTTTTATGGACGTCTTTACTTTTGAACAAATTTTTTTTGGTTTTATTCTGATACAGAATTCAATATTTTTCGAATGTACGAGAGTATTATTTTGGTGACGGCGGGCCACCAGAATTTCACCGGCGGGCCGCATGCGGCCCGCGGGCCGCGGTCTGTTCATCCCTATTCTAGTGAAATGCTATCTACAAGCACTATCTGTAGCTGTTTTGATGGTGTGGGTGTAAGATTAATTTCAAGTTTTATTGGTACAGGCTCGTATTTTGCATATAAACAAATTTCACAGTTATTAATAAAATTTTGGATGTATGTTTTAATATTGAGCCAATAGAGTTTTCGCTTAATTTGTTCATAAGTCTCGTGTATACCACGATGATTAGTTTTGCCTACGTGATAATTTTCTATTATTTCTTGAATTTCATCTTCTCTAGTCACATCTAACAACTTAGTGTTACATTTAACTAACCAAAGTTTTGAATTTTTGAAATGTTTAGTTATACATGTCACAAATTTTTCATAAAAGTCGTTTTCAAAATAAATATTATATATTTAACATTGGGTACCAAATATTCCATCACAAAATTAACAATGTCATTTTATAAGTTATTTTCAGATATTTCAACTATTAATCTTATTTTACTGGTTCCAAATAGCTTTAGTATTTTTACGTCCTTAGGTTGATATTTCACAAGACTTAGCAAAATTTGGTTTTTTCCGAAATTTACCGGCTCGTCTGAGATGGGTATTTCCACTTGTGTGTTCCCTTCAAAGTTAGAAAGAACTTCAAGTTCAAGAAGTTCAAAGAAGTAAGTTAAGAAAGATGGTCTGGTCGCTTTCTGCGTTCATTTCCTCTTGATCTGCGGCGTGTGTCTCTTCTTCCGCGTCAAAATTTGCGATTATTGATTCATTACGTCCAATTCAGGAAAGTACAAACTAGTCGACTCGGCTATTGTTTTGTGTAGTTCTTCATCCGTAGCACGCTAATTGTTCGCATTATGCTCAGTGATATTTAGCTGTATCCTCGACAAGGCGTCGGCATTTCGGTTTAATTTTCCTTTTTTGTACCTAATCTCATAATCGTACTCCTCTAATTTTAATCTCCACCTAAGTATCCTGGAATTTGGTTCATTAACGGAAAATAACCTCTGTGGGGGTTTATGATCCGTATAAATTTTTAATTTCCTTCCGTATAGGTAAGGTCTGAAGTATTTAGTTCCAAAAATGATTGCAAGAAGCTCTTTTTCAATGGCAGGACATTGGGTTTCGCTTTTGTTAAGAGTTCTACTGGCGTATGCTATTGGTAGGTCTACTCCGTTTTGATTTGTGATAAAATTGCACCTACTGCATAATTGCTTGCATCAGTTGTCAGAATAAATTCTTTTTCAAAGTCCGGATATTGTAATAAAGGTTCATTACATAAGATATTTTTGCAAGTTTCAAAACAATTTATATATTCGGGTTTATTAATATCAATTTTGACTTCTTTTTTTAAACAGTGGGTTTTTTGTTATTTGAGTTTTGTTATTTTCGCGAAGTCTTTAATAAACTTTCTGTGGTATCCAAGTAGTCGAAGAAATCCTTTGATTTCTTTTCGTGTTTTCGGAATCGGATAGTTTTTTATAGCTCTGATTTTGTCTGGGTTAGGTTTAACTCCTTCTGGTGTCACTATATGCCCTAAATAAGCGACTTCTTTTCCCAAAAATTCTGTTTTATCGGGTTGAATTTTAAAATTAGCTTCTCTTAATCTGTTGAAAACCTCTCTTAACCTATTTACGTGTTCTTCTAAACTAGTAGAATATATTATTATATCGTCGAGGTAGGTCAAGCATGATTCATTTTGAATCCCTCGAAAAATGTTGTTCATTACTCTTTGGAAAGTCGGTGGGCTATTTTTGAGACCGAACAGAATTCTTAAAAATTCAAAGTGCCCCGTTTCTGTTGAAAAAGCTGTTTTATCAACACTGTCGGAGTACATGGTTTCCTCGGTATCGAAATTGCTATTAATTTGGTAACTTTCGTCATCGAATTGGGTTTCTTCAAAGTCTGTCAAATCCTGGTCTGATAAGGAAACATTAGGCATTTGCCTCGTCAGTTCGTACATCGCTTTCTTGGTCAACCTGCTTGCCGGTCATCTGGTATAATTTATTTTGACTGATCGCTGTGCCCGTTTGTCTAGTCGAAATGCTTATTGGCGTGGGTCGATAACTTTGATCTGTTTCTGGAGTAATATTACTTACGAAATATTTTTGTGGCTGACTGTAATGTTGTCTGTGTCCATAGTTAAAATTGGGTTGTACTGGTTGATGCAATTGTTTATAAGGGTTTTGTTGAAACTGATGGTTAGGTATTGGTTTATGGATTGGCATGTATTGGTTTTTTGGTGGAATGTTGGAACGGTTTGTTTGGAATAATTTGCTGTTTTTAAACTGAAATCGTTTGTTAGCATACCGACTGCTTCTTCAAGTGAGATGGGGTATTTAGTTCTCATGAGGGACCCTAGCGGTTCCTGAAGTCCCCTTAACAGAACACGTAATGCTAATTTTTGTATATACTTGCATAGAACATCCTATGCATAAATGGTTCTCTGTTTACAAAAAATGCTATATGTAAATTTAATAGCTTTTGAATCTTTTCATAAAATTTGAAAGGTGATTCGCCGTTTTCTTGCTTTAATTCGGCCATTTCAAGATTCAAAGTGAAACAATCCCTCTTATCTAAATAACTAGTTATCAAAATTCTTTTTACAACTGCTGAAACATAAGTATTAGAATTAACTACCATTTCAAGAGCTTTCCCCTTTAATTTTGATAATATGGACGAAAACAAATATTCATTTTGGAAATCTTCTAAATTATCAGCTACAAAGAATTTATTGACCATTTTATCACATATTGTGATGAATCTATTAAGCATGGTTGGTTCTCCGCTAAACTCTAGAATCTTGTCCAGGTATTCTTTCTTCAGCGTTGGGATAGACATTGTAATATTTAGTTATTATTACACACAAAAATAAATCAAAATTAAAGTTAAAAATCAAATAATAAAATATAGGCTATACAAAACTATTTTGTGGGATCTACTTACAATAAGATCCAAAATACTTTGCTCATTTTACGCGCACTTGCCACGAAAAATTCGCACAAACACTTCACTTCGCTTCGGATGTAGAAGTTCACTCTACGGTTGAAAACCTTCACTTTGCCGGTTGCTTGTGTTCACTTTAATAATATACGTTTTATTAAATTAAACTGTTGGTCTTTTGTTCGACACTTTGGTTAATCAGTTGAAACTGAAGAAAAATTATATGCGCTAATTTTCCCGGTGTGTCCTACCGACTGCGCCACTTATGGTATGGTTTCGTGGATTTCGCTTTTTAAAAAACAACTTTTTATTAATTACAATAAGACTTTAATATCCACTTAAAACTTATAATAATTATTTAAGTTCGTCTCATATGCATTGAGATGCGAACTGAGTGAAACCTCGACTAACACTGACTTCTGCTCTTTCTTCTCTAAGTACAATGAAAATGCTTACTATGAATAAAAATAAATTGTCATCACTAAATCTAGCAAAGTCTACAATTATTGTCTATATAACTTATATATATATATATATATATATATAAGTTATATAGACAATTATTGTAAACTTTGCTAGATTTAGTGTTAGACTTAGCTATATTTAATTCTGACAGTTTAGCTTTTAACACAGTAAGCATTTTCATGTACCTAGAGAAGAAAGAGCAGAAGCTCAGTGTGAATCGAGGTTTCACTCAGTTCGCATCTCAATGCATATGAGACGAACTTAAATAGTTATAATAAGTTTTAAGTGAATATTAAAGTCTTATTTTAATTATTAAAAAAGTTGTTTTTTTAAAAAGCGACGTCCCCGAAATCATACCATAACTGGCGTAGTCGGTAGGACACTTCGGGAAAATTAGTGCATATAATTTTTTTTTCAATTTCAACTGTTAACCGAAGTGTCGAACAAAAGACCAACCGTTTAATTTAATAAGTGCATATTACTAAATTGAACACAACCAACCGGCAAAGTGAATATTTGCAACCGTAGAGTGAACATCTACATCCGAACCAAAGTGAAGTGTAAAAGTTCAGTGCATCGAGCAATGAGCATAGAGTTTTGGATTTTGTAAGTAATACAAAGAAGAATAACCTTTGTGAATCTGTATACATTATCCTTAGTTATTTATAACATTTTAACTTTAAATAATAATTAAATTAAATATTTACAATGGCAACTCCTGTTTTAAAGAAGGAATATCTAGATATGATTCCGGAATATTCTGGAGAACCTACAATGTTAAGTAGATTCATATCAATTTGTGACAAAATAGTTGCTAAATTTTATGTAGCTAGTAATCCCGAAGACTTTCAAAATGAATATTTGATGTCAACGATTTTAGCTAAGTTAAAAGGATCTGCTTTAGAATTAGTTGTAAGTTCTAATAGTTATGCTTGGTTAGATGTAAGGAAAACACTTTTATCTTGTTATTCAGACAAAAGAGATTGCTTTACATTAAATCTCGAAATGGCTGAACTAAAACAAGAAGTCAATGAATCACCATTTAAATTCTATGACAGAATACAAAAATTGTTAAACCTGCAAATAGCATATTTTGTAAATAAAGAAGTAGGCAACCATTTGGTACTATGCGAGTACGTCCAAAAATTAGCTCTACGAGTTTTATTAAGAGGGCTACAGGAACCATTAGGTTCTCTTATGAGAACGAAGAATCCCACAACTTTGGGTGAGGCACTTAACATGCTTACAAACGATTTCCAGTTTTAAAAAAACGGATTATTCCAAACAAACCGTTCCAACATTCCACCAAAAAACCAATATATGCCAATCCGTAAACCAATACCTAACCATCAGTCTCAACAAAACCCTTACAAACAATTGCATCAACCACCACAACCCAATTCTAACTATGGACACAGACAACCTTACAATCAGACACAAAAACATTTCGTAAATAATTATACTCCAAAAGCAGATCAAAGTTATCGACCCACGCCAATGAGCATTTCGACTAGACAAACGGGCACCGCGATTAGACAAAATAAGTTATACCAGATGACCGGCAAGCAGGTTGACCAAGAAAGCGATGACCACGCGATGTACGAACTGACGAGGCAAATACCTAATATTTCCTTATCAGACCAGGATGTAACAGACGAAAATTCGGAAGAACAATGTTTTGACTACAACCACACTGACGAAGACTGTGAAGATAACCACTTAACCTCACAATCCGAAGAGAATTATTTTTTAGAGATGACCAACTCAGGAACCGATTTTCGATAATGAATCTGAGGAGTGATTACAATCACTTACCTTTTATATACGATCCGAATACTAACTTTAAAATATTAATCGACACAGGTAGTACACGATCTTTTATAAGAAAATCATTAGGCCTAGAATGTTTTAAAACAAGTATAATTAAAGGACCCTTTGGAGTAACCACTGCACATGGCGTTTCAAGAGAAAACTTTAGTTGTAAACTACCTTTGTTATTTAAAAAGGAAATGAAATTTTACCTTTTTGACTTCCATAAACAATTTGATCTATTGCTAGGTTTGGATAGCATTAAAGATTTGGGAATACATTTAGATTTTATAAATAATAAGCTAATCTTGTGTGGTAAGAAGATTCCTATTCATTATTTTAACACGGAAGAAGACGTATCACAAAAAAGAACAGACTCCGTTAAACAACAAATTTCAAGTTACATAGTACAAGCTAGAACCAGTCAAATTATGAAAATTTCAGTAAATAATATAAATAACGGTGAAGGAGTGTTAGCATATAAACAAATAAATGGGTTAGAAATTCCTCAATGTTTAGTAACAGTACTTAACGGCGAAGCTCTTTGTCCCATTTCTAACAACACAACAAGAAATATTAAATTGACTATAAATGAAAGATTTAAATTAGAACCCCTAAGTGATTACAATATTTATGAACCAAAAACATTGGACAATAGAATTAATTTTAATATGACTGATTACAAAAGTCGAAAAAATATTTTTGATTTGTCAAAAATTAGAGTAGAACACATGAATTCGGAAGAAAAAATTGCCATTACTAAATTAGTACAAGAGTACGCAGATATTTTTCATGTTGACGGAAATAACTTGACCTTCACTAATCAAATAAAACATATAATTCGAACCACAGACGAAATTCCCGTATATTCTAAAAACTACAGATATCCAGAAATTTATAAAAACGAAGTTAACAAACAAATTGATGATATGCTGAATCAGGGAATTATTCAACCTTCTCAATCCCCGTGGAACTCTCCAGTTTGGATTGTACCCAAAAAGCAGGACGCCTCCGGTAAACAAAAATTTCGACTAGTAATAGACTTCAGAGGCCTAAACTCAAAAACAATTGATGACCGATTTCCTTTACCAAATATAACAGATATTTTAGACAAATTAGGACGATCTCAATATTTCTCGACATTGGACTTAGCTTCAGGATTTCACCAAGTGGAAATGGACCCAGACAGTATAGAAAAAACAGCATTTTCAACAGAAACCGGACATTACGAATTCTTAAGAATGCCTTTTGGTCTAAAAAACAGTCCTCCCACATTTCAGAGAATTATGAACAATGTTTTAAGGGGAATTCAAAATGAAACATGCCTAGTATATTTAGATGACGTCATAATTTATTCGACCAGTCTCCAAGAACACATACAAAGACTTAGGGAAGTTTTTGACAGACTAAGAAAAGCAAATTTTAAAATTCAGTTAGACAAAACCGAATTTCTTAGAAAAGAAGTAGCGTATTTAGGTCACTTAGTAACAGCAGATGGTGTCAAACCAAATCCAGATAAAGTGAAAGCAATTAAAAACTACCCAATTCCAAAAACCACCAAACAAATTAAGGGATTTTTAGGTCTATTGGGATACTATAGAAAATTTATTAAAAATTTTGCTGGAATTACTAAACCTTTTACAAACTGTTTGAAAAAAGGTGCAACAATCAAAATAGACGATCCAAATTATATAAATTGTTTTGAAACTTGCAAGAATATATTATCTAATGAACCTTTGTTACAATATCCAGATTTTGAAAAAGAATTTAATTTAACTAAGGATGCTAGTAATTTTGCGATCGGAGCAGTGCTTAGCCAAAATAAAAACGGAGCTGATTTACCTATAGCCTATGCGAGTCGAACGTTAAGTGATAGCGAAGTCAATTATTCGGCGATAGAAAAGGAATTACTTGCTATAGTATGGGCAACTAAATATTTTCGGCCCTATATCTACGGAAGAAAATTCAAAATTTATTCGGACCATAAACCTTTACAATGGCTTTTTCAGTCAAAGAACCAAATTCTAAACTTCTTCGGTGGAGACTTAAATTAGAAGAATACGATTACCAAATAGTGTATAAAAGGGCAAGTTAAATCAAAACGCTGACGCACTTTCTAGAATACAACTAAACGTTAGCGATACCAGTCCAGTGAACTCAGGATCAACAACCGATCAAGACATTCAGCAAACAGTAGCAGAATCAGTAAACTTATATTTTCCGGAATTAGAGGAAGGACTTCCAGAAGTAGACGATGCTCAATCGAAGTTAGCCAACATAGATGAAACGGAAGATATCTTAGTCGACTTGGCAGCAGCAGAAGATAACGCTGAAGATAACGACCAGACGTTACATTCAAATTATGAAGGTAACACAGTGATTGAAATGCCAATTTTGGATGAACCTGTTAATTTTGGAAAAAACCAAATAATAATATCTCTTGTAAACTATAACCCCAAAAAAATAAAAATACAAAAATTATTTAACAACAGTAAAACAAGATTCATTCTAGAGATATCTAAAAATAATTTCGATAATGATGCCGTAAATTTTGTAAAACAATATTTAATACCAAATATAAAATATAGTATATACTTTGAAAACGATATTTATGCAAAATTTGCAACTTGCATAGCCAGACATTTTAAAAATTCGCAACTATGGTTAATTAAATGCACCACAAAATTAGTGGATATAACCGATGAAGAAGAGGTTCAGGAAATCATAAAAATTATCACGTAGGAAAACCAACCATCGTGGAATTCAGGAAACATACGAACAAATAAAAAGGAGATATTATTGGCCAAATATAAAAAATCATATTCAAAATGTTGTAAACAACTGTGACATTTGCTTAAAAACAAAGTACGAGAGGATACCCTTAAAGCTAGAAATGAATTTAACACCAACAGCTACGAGACCACTACAGATAATGCACGTGGACAGTATTACGCTTGATAAGCAAAAGTTTCTAAGCATTGTTGATAGCTTCTCTAGATATGCGCAGATGTATTTTATTGCAGGTGCACAGGCTGTCGAAATAGTCAGCAAATTCTTGGAGTTCTTTTCTCATCATGGCATACCAGAAGTTATAGTAGCAGATAACGGCGTGGAATTTAATAACAGGTTAGTAAAAGAAATGATGGATTTACACAAAATAAAAATTCATTTCATAAGCACACAACATCCACCATCGAATGGGATGGGAGAAAGATTACATTCTACACTAATAGAACATATAAGATTATTAAACAACCAATCTGAATTTAAAAATGAAACAATAAAAATAAAGTAAAATATGCAATAATCGCCTACAACAACAGTATACATTCTGTAACGAAATTAACTCCGTTTGAAATTTTAAATGGACACATAAATTCCAATTCACTTTTAGATATTGACGTTGAGAGACAAGTTATGAATGATTACGTTGCCACCCACAAAGAAAGGACACAAAGATTGTATGAGATTATTAGAGAAACAAACCAAAATACAAAGGAAAATATTTTAACTAAAAGGAATGTCAATAGAGAATTAGTACCCGAAATTCCATTTGATGTTTATGTCAAAACTGTACAGAAACAAAGTAAAACTAAAAACAAATATAATAAAGAAGAAGTTACTTCAGTAAACGCAGAATTAAAAACGGCAAAAATTAAAGGGAGACACCCTAACACCAAACAAAAAATCCATCTATCAAAAATTAAAAGACCAAGGAAAATCAGTAAAATTCCAAAATCTAATGATCCTTCTATAAATCCTGTTCCAGGTCTCTCCTCTTCCTTCAGGGAGTAATTAAAGATAAGCTAGAGATAATTTATGTAGAAAATAAAGTTAATATTAAGAAAATTAGGTATACTTCAACCAAGTATAATTTCCACAAAATAATTGTTCAACGAAATACAGAAAATTCATCAGTTCTATAATAATAAATTACCATTAGAGCCATAAATAGAAAATATGTGGGCATTTGAAAGTGTAATAGACGTAAGTTGTAAAATTAGAGCTAAAGAAATAGTATATTTGCTGAAATTGCCTATTGTAGATGAAACAGACTATAATATTTATAAGTTGTTATCTGTACCAACCAAATATGAATCAGGATATATAACTGTAATTCCTAGAGTAAAATATATGTTAATGTCTAAATCTAAGTTAGGTAAGGTTAAACTCTTAGGTTTAAACAGTAATTGTAAGAACAAAATTCATTCAAAATCTCTATGCTCATTGGAACAAATAACTAATCATAATCTTGATTGTGAAACATCTATAATACAATCCGGCAAGACGGACAGCTACAAATATTCTGCATTGGAGATTCCTGAAAATTTAATATGGATTCCTGAAATGAACCAATATTTGGCAATTTTATCTCAAAAGGAAACTACAGCAACTAAACTTCGAAGGATCTACTTAATCAGTCCCAACAATGATTCAATTCTTTATCAAGATAAACAATTGTATCATTTAATTTAGACGCTATATCAAAATTCATCAACATTCAGTTACTACAAGAAAAATCAGCATTTGGACCATCATCATATTCGGAAGTCTTCTCCTGGTGATTATTTATATTGTGTTCAAAAGATTTTCGGGAAAGGACCAACGTCAACCCAGCACTCAACCACCCCCGGAAGTTTTGTTTAGGGATGGAGGAGTTATATAGACAATTATTGTAAACTTTGCTAGATTTAGTGTTAGACTTAGCTATATTTAATGCTGACAGTTTAGCTTTTAACACAGTAAGCATTTTCATGTACCTAGAGAAGAAAGAGCAGAAGCTCAGTGTGAATCGAGGTTTCACTCAGTTCGCATCTCAATGCATATGAGACGAACTTTAATAGTTATAATAAGTTTTAAGTGAATATTAAAGTCTTATTTTAATTATTAAAAAAGTTGTTTTTTTAAAAAGCGACGTCCCCGAAATCATACCATAACTTATATATATTACTTAATATACATATTGTGATGAATCTATTGGTTGGTTCTATCTATGAATCTGTTGGTTCTCCGCTAAACTCTGGAATCATGTCCAGGTATTCTCTCTTCAGCGTTGGGATAGACATTGTAATATTTAGTTATTATTACACACAAAAATAAATCAAAATTAAAGTTAAAAATCAAATAATAAATATAGGCTATACAAAACTATTTTGTGGGATCTACATATATGTGTGTGTGTGTGTGTGTGTGTGTGTGTGTGTGTGTGTGTGTGTGTGTGTGTGTGTGTGTGTGTGTGTGTGTGTTTTAAAAGATTTATATATGTAATCAGTTTTAACGATGTTTTAAAAGTGATCTACTGTAGAGGTCTGGATCGGCGCTCATTTTTAGGTCTGATTTTCCGGTGGTAATTCGCTAAATTTCATAGTTTTTAAATAATTTGTTGTGCACCTCCCTTTTAATTAATTAACCTCCGTTTACGCAATCTCCTAGGCAACGTATTACCCAAAATACTTTTACATTTGGTTACGGTATTAGTGCCCTTCTTCCATTGATACACACTTACGTTTCAGTTACGAAAAACAATGTCGATTTTACCAAGCCACTGAATTTCCTATCACAGTCTCCAGGCAACCTTAAGTGCCTTTCATTTATGTAGGGTCATGTATACCATTCGCCTTGTCAACAAGACTGGCTTAAACCCTTCCGCATAATTTATGAAGGCTAAGTAGTGATTGTTTGGTTTAGCGTTGTTTAACCTTTACAATTTAGAACAATTAAGAAATCTTATAAATATATTGGATTGCTTAAGTAAAACTTAATATTGTTCCTATATAAGGTAAAATACTTTCTTGTTTAAAACATTAGGCTTCAAGTACGCGATTAACTATAAACAAACTGTACAGTGAAATCGTGTTACGTGGTATTTATCACGTCGAATGTTAAGTTACTGATTAACTGTAATAACTAAGGCACGCAACTGTCTCGCTGACGTAAAGAAGGCGAAATTATATTTTTTTTATCACAAATATCTAATGTTTGAATACCTGTTTTCAAAATTGTAATCGTCATTAAAATCTGCACACGTGATTTAAATTATCAAATCACAATGAAAATATTAAAATGAAACATGATTGCCAAAAAATTCGTTTTCTTTAAAGTTTAAATAGACTTTCAAAATTAAAATTACAGCTCTATATAGTGTTTAATCGAATTTTCGAAAGCGTGTAATGAAAAATTAATGATTTTTTTATTATATATAATGGTAACCATTTTGAAACTGTGGGACGGATCTTGGTGGAAGCTATTACTAAAATCGTTTAAATTAAATCAGACCAAAATTGTGAAACTCAGTGTGCTAAAACATTTACATCTACGTAACTTATTTAGACTCGTTAAAAATGTAACTAGAGGGCGCTTGTTTCTGGTGCAGGGCCAGGGTCTTACTATTATAGTATTGCAATAGCTCACTTTGCAATAAGTATTAAGTGTAGTAAGAACGTACTAGTACATTTATCCCGTACTTTAATCCGCCCCTTCAACTTGGGGGTGGCTGAACGTCCTATAGTAATAAAACTCAGTGATTATTCTTTTCTGTTATCACATGCGAACTTCAGATCGGTTACCGTCACACTCACTCTGTCCTGTACTAGGAGATAAACAAAGAAATACACAAACAGAGGCCATCATAGTAAGAACTACGATTGAGGACCTTGAAATTATCGCCTATTCTGGCCACTAGATATGTATTCTGGCCTATTCTGGCCACTTTTTGAAATGTAATTTAAAAAATATATATTATAGTCTATGTATTAGTACTCTTATATTCGTAATTTTAGTACAGTTTGATTGAAACTTTGCACGAAAATCGATATTTACAATACTTTGGACAATTAAACTGCTTATTAGCGGTCATTAATAACCTACAGAAATCCGATTTCACCAAATCAACGTTAAAAACTGCTAAACTTAGAATTTCTTATTTATAAAATACTTTTAAATTTGTAAATGAATTTGTAATCAGTCAGCGACAATTTTCGCACTTTCAACGCAATGTCAAAATTAAAAATTTAATAAATGCTGTTTTAATGCTGTGTATAATAGGGGAAACAGAATTTTGAAGGAAAACGGTAGGGTAGAAAGACAGAAAAATTACTTCAGCAAACAACCAAAATATGTGCAGAACAATGGAAAACATTTCAAGTTTGGATCCAACGCATTGTCTTAACAATTAAAACTTAAGCCTGCCACCGAGAAAACAAATACGTTTCATAACAGCTGATAAATACCATGGGCTGTTGTGCCTAGTCTACTACCTCATTATGATCCATTTTTAACCGTTAAAATTTCACTCCATTTTATATTCATTTTGTCTATTTTCCTTACGTCATTCTTAATTACGGGTAGTTACAAAGATCTTTTTCCAATCTTCTTTCACTGACAGCTTGTTCCTAATTTGTTTTTACTGTTTACTAAAATCGTTAAAAGAAAAAATATTTTATTACTAAATTTAATCAACTTCGTCGTGTATTTTCAACAAAAATTCATCCAGTTGTATTTTACAATAATATCTGATTGTTGAATAGGAATTTTTAAACGGAAATTGGGAAAAGAATTGTATACAGATGATAGGGCAAAATGACCATCATAATTAAAATTCAAATTTATTCATTGTTTTATTTCTTAAAATGTATTTTCTGCATACATTTTGTTTCCTCTTGCAATCTTCAACGTTACTGACATTTATTATCAACACACTGTGTACCTGGACAGCATTGTTCTTCACCGTCGCACTAAAATAAAACAAAAATATATTGTTATTGGTAAAATGTTCAAAGCTATTTCGCTCAATTTATTTATTGTTAACAATGTTTTATTAAAGCAATCAATTGTTTATAAATTCAATTTTATTTTATCTTCAAGAGGCTGAAAAGTGTAAAACGCGACGGACGGGTTGACGGACGGAAGGACGGATGAACGGATGGAAAGAATTACGGACGGACGGATGAACAGATAGACGGAAGGACGGGCGAAAGGATTGACGGATGGATGGAAGGACGGACGGACAGATAGTTAGACAGATAAATAGTACGTCTTACAGACGGAATCAGTACGTCTTACAGGATACCCGACCTCAGGTGAATGAAAAATAAAGATATGTTTAACTTTATCTTTATTTATAGACAGACGAACACAGTCACGAATTTATTAGTGTAGACAAAGCAAAGGATTAAAAAAACTTGACTACAAAACTCAAAACTGCGATTTCATTTTAAAATATGGCGGCAAAATGTGTAGACAACAGAACTAGCGATTGTTTATATAATAAGGGTTGCATTACATACCGGCTTTGATTCATCCAAACAAAGTTTGGAACACTTATGTTTCGGGTTTTTGGTATTGCCGTCAGGAACGCAATAAGTTCTGTCACAACACTCCCAGCTTTCTTCACACTGAAACACACATGTTTAATCAATTTAATGCAATACAACCATCTCAGACTTATATTCTTGTATACAAATCGAGCATACTTTGCGACTTTAAGGTTTTAAATCGCCGATTTTGTCAAGAACCACTAAGGTCTGATTAGACCTGTACTAACTTACGGAGCTGAAACACGGACTCTAACATCTGCAATAGATACCAACCTCCAAAATCTTCAGAATACCTGTGTACGATAGTGAAACTGAGAGCTAGAGAACTGACACAAATAGTGAGCTGTATATGCTACATGTGTCACCCATTTTATTGAGTTCCGCCGCATTGAGTGGTTGGATCACTTGGAAAGGATGCTGGAATATGGAATGTCGAAGAAACTGCTGTTTGGGAAGGTTCTTGGAAAGAGAAGAATAGGACGGACACGCAGTGGCTACAGGATGTTGCAGGGCGACTTGCGGACGCTGGGCAAGAAAGAGAAAAACTTGATTGGCATTATTAAGGAAGCCAAGGCCCAATCCGCTTCCAATGAAGTGTGTGTGATTAGCAAGTTTTCACAGGAAAATTGGAACAGCCATCTCGGCAAAACCCACATCTGGGACAAAGAAATAAGCTCAATGTGTGTGTGTGTGTGTTACCATTCTTAAAATACAAAAATTTTTTTAATCGATTTTATTTAACGTCTCTCAGAAAACGATTTTGGAAATTATTTGGACTAATCTCTTATCCAGAAAATTCTTTCAACAGTTTGAAAAGGGCGGTCATTGTAAATCTTCAAAAAAACGTAACGTTTCTTATAATTAAGAAAGGCTCAGTAAGTACCTTATACCTAATTTCATCTTAGTATTCAACGTTAAAATCTGTATACACTATCGTTTAGAATTTTCAAATACTCTGAGTTCATTTTCTTATGGTTTACGTTATTTTAAAATATGAATCTATAACGTTAATTACAATGATAAAATTATTTTTTTTAAAACTGTACAAATTAATTACAAAAAGAACACATATTAAAAACAATAAGGAATATTAGCAAAACGTGAATTATAAAATTGTAAACAACAATGTTTGTTTGAGTATAATTAATTATTTTTAACTTTTTCAAAATTGTTTCATAAGTTTAGCAAGGCAGTTATATTCCGATGTTACATTGTGCTTGTATTATTTAAGTATTACTTTCGTTGATTATATTTCGTTGTTTACTTACAGGATCCTCGTGTCCTTTGCTGCAGTTCCTACGCCTGCTATCAGCACATGAACCACCATCACAGTACTGGCTACAGCAGTCGTTGTCTGCTCCGCACTGCAACACAATAAACAAATGCATTAGGAGACGGAAACGACTATACAATATTTTTCACCAGAATTATTTACAATCTTTCAATAAGATACTAAGTAATATATATGACTGCAATAACATGAGAAGTATATCTCCATTGATACATACAAGTACAACCACAACAACTGCACAAATACATTACTTGACTGCTGGGTCAAACCGTCGTTCGGTCAGATCTCTGGGTATTCTCCTCTTGAGTCTTCGTGTTGTTGATGTCATCATTTAATTATAATTATCAGCCGATACATTTGGACGGACTGATGTCTGTAACTGTTACTGTATGTTTTAATTTGTTCAGTGATAGTCGTCATTTTGTGCTGTCTGTGGGTAACTTCATATTGGGAGCTTGTAAGATCAAACGTAAGTCCTTTGATTGGAAGCGTTGTAAAATTGCAATATTCGATTTGCAAGCTAAACCCCATAGTTGAATCCCATATGTCCTAATTTGTTTTAATATTGACCTATAGAATAATATTTTGTTATTGAATGAAAGTATAGATTAATAATTAAATCCGGCGGAGGCAGTTGGAGTGAGCAGCTGATGGGCTTAGCGATCCCACCGTACCTCTAGCTCAGGGGTTCTCATCCGGATCCAGTTGGATCCCTTGGGGGTCTATTTAAATTTGAAGGGGGTCAATTGGATTCGGGGATCTATTGGAGGGTATATTATTCATCAACACTTGTCTATGAAATAAATTTCTTAAAGACATCCGCACAAAATACGTCAAATAACAAGTATCAGCGAACCACTATTGCCAACAATTCCTAGTTTCATACTTTGTTGAGGCAGGATTTGGCTGTGTAAGTAATTTATTGCAAAAGACGAGAAATCGATTCAATATGTCAGAACGTGGTGATTTGCGATTAATGTTAACAAATATTCCCCCGGATATAAGTAAGATAATCGAAGGACATCAACCGCAACCATCTCATTAAAATTGTATGTACTTATGGGATTTATATATAATTTAAATTTTTGCTTCTATAAACATAATTATATCTTTGATATATATCTAATAATATAAAATACAAATTATTAATAAAATCGGATTAGGCTCTAAAGAATTACTTTTAATAAAAGCTTCATTTGCGGTGATATTTTTGCAAAACTTTGCAAACATATGGGGGGTGTCTACGGAATAAAAAAAAAATATTTAAGGGGTCAAAGCATTTTTTTTTGTGTGTTTAACGTCCGACTATCGTGCACATTTGGGCTAATGCAGACGAAGGGTCAAAGCAGAAAAAATTGAGAACCCCTGCACTATAGCTCATACTACCCTTACTCTTTCATTTACTCACATAGGAACCTAAACTAACCTAAGCTTAAGGAACAAGGTATTTACAAGGCTTGTTCGAGCTTCCAGTAAGCACAGTCATTGTGAGACCCATACTCATACAGGCCTTGCTGACTGTGAGTCACCTTGTATATACAGTTTGTTGTTATAATCATATATATTATTTCTTGAGCCAACATATTTTGCTCAAAACATATTATTCAAAACATTAAAGGAGGTATCTTTAAAAAAGATTTTTTAACCGGCTTCTGACATTACAAAAAGATTTTGCGCTAAAACTTACTGTTTGTAGAAAATTTTAACATGAAAACTTTTAACTGTCATAGGAAAAATGCAACTTGGGTGCGCATGCGCGGCATCACAAATCAGACAATTTTTTTATATTTTACGCAGCTAACTTGTATATTAATGAAGAATAGACAGTCCCATTAAAAATGACACTTTTTTGCATAACGTTCTTAGCACAATTTCAACATTTACTTAAAAGTCATTAAACTTACATGTTACGTGGCCCTACTGACAGTCCCCTATCCCTGCCTGTCGTACAAGCAGGGACAAGCATTTCAATACCAAACACATGTTTTGGACACTGTTTTACAAAAATATTTTGTCATTTCCCTTCCACAGTGCATTTATCCGATCGTTGTTCAATTTATTTTTTAAACATGTTTTCCTTCCTTCCAACTACCACCCTCTCCCCAAACACTAGTCTTATTTAAAAGCTGTGTTTACTTAAAACGTTCATAGTGTTCATACGTGTTTGTGGTTTCAACAAAATTTTATTCAATAGTTGTCAGAAGACGGTAGCGAATATTTTACATAGAGTACACTGTAAATACGAAACACAATAAATTTTAAATGTAAAATTCGTAGTAAATTAGCTTAATCAACTGTAACGTACGCAACCGCTGCCTAAATAGATGTCATACATCCTTTGTGGATCGGTGTGGCCGATGCTAAGGCACCAATTAGTCTGTTGTGTATCTGAACTGCGCACCTCTAGGTTGTGGGTTCGAGACGCAGTTATTGCCTTTAAGATTCATATAAAGCCGAACCTTTGTTGGCATTAGTCCAACTGGCGTAAAGTATGGAAGTTCAGCAAAAACACTGTCCGTACTACAGATAGTAAAAAACAAAACATCTGTTCTTTCGTTCACCAGACGCTTTAAGGATACTCACATTTACTCCGTTTTTCTTACAAGGTTCAGCAGTGGTGGTTACCAAACCACAACCAGCAGGTTTGGTAGTTGTAGTAGGAGTAGTTGGGGTTGGACTTTGGGTCTCAGTGGGCTTTGGTTTTTCTGTCGTCCTGCCACCCTTCATTTCGCAGTAGACGTAGATGTCCCCTTGGTAACAGTAATTCGAGCAACAATCCTCATCGCGACGGCACTGCAAAGAAGCAAAACATTTTTATTTATAGTGAAATATCTTTCTGACACTTTCATTGTACATAACAAATGGAAATTTAAAAAATTGTTTGTTATTAAATACTGGTGTGTTTAACAGCCCATTTTTGACTTTCCTGTTGTGTCCTTACGCTCGTTTTTATTTTTATTAATTTTTTTTAATTACTCGAATAATCGTTACAAATCCGAGCGTGACGAAAGGAACTTATTTATCAAACTGAAAAAATAAACAGTGCACGGTGCGCTTAATGGCGTTTCAACTTTAAAAAAGGAAAAATGGTAACAAGAGAAATTTGAAATCTTGAAAATTAACAATCAACCATTCG